>JAPMOB010246011.1:0-19098 GCA_029875015.1 Lepomis gibbosus
CAGACAGTACCAGACCAACCAGCACAAACAGAGAAAACTAGAAACAAGACATAACTGAAATCCAAAACACAGACTAACTATATAACGGATACTGGATGCAGGGCAATACACAGGACAGAACCCAAAACCCAACATCCTATAAGACAAATACTGGACAGATCAAAATAACAACACTGAAGTACAAGGACCAGGAGTAAACACTAAGACATAAACACCGGACTGGGAACTAAGACATGGAACCAAAACACACTAAATAACAGATACAAAACCCAAAAACACAGCACTCCGGACAGGATCGTGACAAAAAGGCAAAAGGCAGTTTTTGGGAATTGTGGGATTATTGGGGGCACTGGCAAACAACAGCAACAAAAAGATGAGGTGAAGGCTACCAGTTATTTACTTTAGTTTTTTAATTAAAAAAAAAATGATATAGCACAATTTAAAACAAAGTTACAAAATGCTGCACAGGATACAGATACGGGAAAATAGACAGAAAATAGTGACAGAACAATTACAGCCCCTCTGCAAGGAAAGGCCAGTTGGGGGAAAAAACATTTTTCAATGTTTTTAAAAGCAGTTTACAGACTCAGTTGATCTAACAGAGTGAGGGAGGCTGTTGCAGAGAGATGGGGCGCTTACAGCAAACGCACAATTGCTCTGGGATCTGTGGAGGGTGCAGGGTGTAATTTAGATATTGTTTATAGGCATTGACATACACTGTAGCTCAAGCTGCTGAATATCTCATTTACTTTACAATATTGTTTGTCATAATAAAGTCTGTTTGCCATGGCTTGGCAAGGCCACAATGCTCACTATACAAGGCCACTTGTTGTTTTGTTTTGTCTGCACATTGCTCTTACTGCTGAGTGTTGCAGTGGTGTACTGGAGTAAATGTTGGACGGCATCACAGAGCTTCTGCAATAACATTTAACTTATGTACATTTCCTCTGAAGTTTTAGTGGTCTTAGATATTCACACACAATAAATGTAAGTCAACTGCTGCGGCATCTTTAAAATAGTTTAGACTAGCAGTGGTGGGAGTAGTGGATTAGAGGCAGGGCTCAGTGGACTGGCTCTCTTCCAGGATTTGTGCATTAAACCAGCATGGTGCTTTGCCAACGCCGAGGGCAAAGTGCACTTCTGTATATTTTAACTGTGTTCTGTTCAGTGATTCACGTTCACTTTATTTCATGGTCAATTATTTTGTCTTGCAGCCACAGTGGTATGAAACACAGCGCATTAAATAGCAGTGTAAATAAAATCCTTCAGTCACAGACGATAAAAAGGGTTGAAGTTACCACTTGTAACTATGCACGACAGCACTGCCACACTTTTACAACTAGAACGTGCAAGGATCTTAAAAATATTTCAAAACTTCCAGGAATCCATTTCCACCATTGCACTTGTACTGCCACAGTCGGGTGACTGGCCTTATGAGGGGCACATGATGCATTAGGTTCCCCTCACCCCTCTGATTTGTCCTTTGGCTTTTACTTCCCTACTGAGATGTGATAATCACACTTGTTGACAAGAAGTTTTAGGATTGTTTTATTTGTAGTTTGTGTTTTTTTTGCATTCTGCTTGTCGTCCCTCTTTATTGACCTTAAAATTTCACTGTGACAGACGTCAGGCAGAGTCAGACTTAAAGGAGAAGGATTAACAGTCAGAAAAAACAGATGGAAATGAGAGAAAAAATCTAAAGAAAAGCCAAAAGGAAGGAGAGATATGGTGCCTGTTAATCTCATGGTTGTCAAGGAGATAGTGAAGAACAAACTGACCATATAGTGATTTTCTCCTTTCAATTCAATTCGCCTATCTTGCACCTACACTCACATTGAGTGTGTGTGTGTATTAGTCTTCCTTGGTGACATGGAAGGGCAGCAGGATTCATGGGGACATGTGCCAATGAAACACCATGAATAGGAAAGAACAGAGCAGAGAGCAATGAAGCTCAACTGTACTGTTAAGTATCCAAGCTTAAGACAGTACAGTCAGAACAGCAAAACAACATTCATTTGGAATAACTAATGTCAAGGCAGTTTGTTAAAGTAAAATGTAAGGTATATAGATGATTGGGCCTGTGGTCAACTAACAGAATCATTAAAATATTGAAGCTGTTGTCAAGCTGCATGTGTTGTTGTTTCTTGAGCAGTATAATCATATACCCATTTGTTTGTGCACTTGTTCGTTTTAGTCTTCAGGAGAAAGAAGAGTAACATTAGCCGAATGAAACATGCCTCTTGGATGTGAAAATCACTGCCTGTCTGTTAGGAAACATTAATAACTGAGCGATTTCAAAAGTTGATTTCAAACTGGATGCTGAAGGGAAACAAAAGAACGGAGGTGGGGCTCCAGAGAGAGACGAGAATTAGCATTTGACTGCAGTTCATTATCAGTTGATCATCATGTGATTGATTTAGAGTCCCTGGAGCCTGGACCAGCAAGACCAACCAGGGGGGAAGACCGGCTTCAGAGGAGCCACCAGTCAGTTCAACTGGCAAACAGACAGAAAAGGAAAGGCGATAGAGACAGACAGATGAATAATCGGGCAGAGTGGGCCCTCATTAAAGACCTGATGCCTCTCCAACTCCTGCTAGCAAAACCCCAGATTATAACATGGCTGTATTTTCTGTCTGACGGCGTATGAATGCAAAGGCCAGTAAGAATGAAGAGGCTGTTTCAGGTAAAGCTTTGATTTCCCAAAATATTTGAATCCCTCGTTGCTTATGTTTTGATGTTTCATTCAATTACTCTTGTTGTTTCATTCTTTACTCGATCTTGCTCCACTGTGGCATAGGCTTACAAGGGTCGCAGCAATGTAGAGAGCTAATGGTTTACCCTAAAGGCATCTGATCACATTTACCTAATGCTGCTGAACACAGCTTTTGGTTTACCAAAATGTTTTTGGGAGTTTATATTTATCATTTAAATAACTGTGTGTCAGGTGTCTAAAACGTCCTGTTACACTTGTGGCATCAAAACTAAACTTTGAAATTTCCTGTAACGTGACGTCACTAAACTGCTCACAGCATCCTCATGTTAACTAACACAGCCGACATGTGCTGCCTCACATAGCGTGGGAACAAAATGAGGCCACAGCGGTTTTGTCTCTGAATAGACTGAGAACTTTTTAGGAGACAGTTTTAGTTTGCTCTGAAAAGGTAATTAATTAGGCAATTGGGCAAAATTAATTGGCAACCATTTTAATAATCAATTTATAATTTCAGTCATTTTTAAAGCAAAAAACATGACCTGGTTTTAGCTTCTCAGATGTGATGGGTTGGAGCTTTTCATTCTCATATATGCTAGTAACAGGGTAGGTTTGGGGTTTGGACTGTTGAATTTTTTGTCGTTATATGACATTTCATTAAGTGCATTAGACAGAGCTTTATATATAACTTTAGTGCATGTGTTATGTCTGGAAATGATTTCCAGCAACAAAAACAATGTAATGTGCATCTCTACAGGACAAACATCAGCGAAGGCAGAGAAGTGCTTCTATTAACGAGAAGGAGAGAATAAAAAGTTGAGAACTAAACACATGAGAAAAAGATAAAAAATTATCAAAATCATTTTGTTATTTTTCTCTGAGCTCCTGGGAGACAAGTAATTTACAGCAGGAGGTGAACATATCCACAGAGTGAGGTAAACTCCGGATGAACAGGACAGACTCAAAATGTAACCCCACAAGAATTCAGGTTGTAACCAGTAATATAAATGCATTATGGCCTCTACCCTAAGTGCTTTTTGGGAGTATGAGTCAAGTCAGATTTCAGTAGAATCCAAAAATATTAAAAATTAAAGAACAAACTGTATGTTTGTAGTCCATACCTGCATCCAGCAGCTGATTCCAGGTGACTCCATTTGTTTTACCCAGTGTACAGACTATAAAAGCTCCACATGTTACTGTAGCACAAAGTGCAGTGCTGGCATAGTGTTGTAACAAAACAATGTGTTGATGTAGCCCCCACAGTTAAAGCAAAAGTTCAACACTTGCCCAAAGGTAAATGGGAAAATTGATACCACTCACATGTCTGTCCATTAAAGCTTAATGGAGTTGGAAGAAGAGTCTCGTTGTCACTGTGAGATTGCTAGGCAACCTGAAGAGACTCTAGGACGTTACCGCCCCTGGCCAAGAAATAGTCTGGTGGGTAACCCCTCCTAAAAACCAAAAATAATCATTTTTACTGTTTTGTTTTTTGAACAGATTCTACAATGTAACATTACAGGCCAGGCTAACTGACTTTGTGTAAACCTAAGCGATGCTGTCTCCTGGCTGTAGCTTCATATTTAACAGACAGACATAGGATTGGTGTCAGTCTTCTCATCTCTTGGCAAAAAAAGGCTCAGCTAAAGTAGCTCCACCCAACTTCAACCTGTGATGAGCTCTAATCTGTGAGAATAACTGGGGAAAAGTTACTGTCTGCACCATATCCTGCAAAAAAGATCATACTTAGCTGCATACACTAAATATTTGATGTAACAGAGTCATGGAAAACCTCTTTCAATGGCAGGGTTGCAGAGTTATTTAAAGCGAGCTGAGTGTCCACAGATCACTGCAGGCACTTCACACTCAGACAAACGCAGACATGGTTATCTGAAGAGTTTGCTGTGTGAAGTAGACCAGTCACATTTAAATCTTTCTTCAACACTCAGTATTTTAGATTGCATACTTACTGGAATTGGTTGGACTCAGTGAGAGTTGTTGTCAATCTACCATCTTGTTACTGTGGATCAAGATTTGTTTATTTGTAGTTTTCAGGAAATCCCAAGTCAATTTGTGTTGTGTTTGTTAGCTGAGTTGATTTTTAATGCTGAATGAATTAGTTTTAAAATGACTGGAACAAAGTTTACTGGACTCTAACAGACCTCTGGTGATTTTTGGACATTTCAGTGAGATAAAATAAGCTAAATTGCCCTAATCCCAGACTCACAAAAATGTTTTGAGACTGAGTCAGACTGGTCATGTCGTCTATCTGAGATTTGTGTGTCGGGGTGCAAACATGGTGAGCTGATTCATTCACATTTTGTAGTCTAGTAACTGCTGAACAGTGAGAGATGGAGAGCAAAGGTGAAAACAGTTTTACTATTGTGTATTCATCTGTGTGATGGATATCATTGTATAATTTTTACACAAACTTAAGAGGTTTGTAGCTATAGCTTTATTTTAGGCTGCTACACTGGGAACTTTCTCAGAACTCATCAGGACATTAACAGGACCTACAATACTGAAAGTTTCTAAGTTGTTACTTTAATCCATAAATCCTTTGCGACATTTATTCCCATGTGACGAAATGAATGCAGCATTTGGTCAAGTCATGGGGGATCATGTGACCATCAGCAGCACTGCCTTCCTGTCCCTCCCTCTCACATACACACAGTGGCAGACACAATGAAGCAAGTATGACCAATGTGGAAGTTTACTCCCTCGACATCCAAAGAATGACTGCTTATCCACAGGAAGTCCACAACAATGGTCTTCTATCCAGCTCTGAGGAGAACCACAGTGGCTGGCCTATTAGATGGTCTTGCCTCCCGCTTTCCATGCACCCTGCTTCTATTTCACTGAGTGCAATAACTGCTTAAAGCAGCTTACACAAAAAAAGCAATGCCATTAGAATAGCTTTCAGTGCAGAAGTGTTTTAATGCTGCTACAGGGATTCTGTGATGGAAAAATACTACAGGAGAACAATGAATATTTGTACTTGTGGGTCATCAAAGTGGTAAAATTGTAATCTAAAACTAGAAGTCAGCGATGGATTGTGGTAAAGCAGGCGTTTTATCCCAGTTCCCTACTGAGATCTGCTCTGTGAAAACCAGGTTAATGAATTTCTCTGTATAGCTGACAGAAGCACTGAGGTTACACCATTCCTCTCCTCTCATCTCTACGTGCCCCATTTCTCTCCCAGTTTCAATCGTTTATCAAAGAGAGGAACAGTGATTCAGCACGAACGGCTGGTCTTGTGGGAGTGGTATGTGTTTTTGTACTTTGATAAAACTACCTCTGTGAAACTTTATAATGATTTCTGTATCAGAGTAAATTAAGATTAAACTGTATTCATTCTTTTAAAGAAATCATATAATCACACCAAGTGATATTTAATAATGTGGAAACCTGGCATTATATAATCCCACACAACAAGTGCTAGTAAATTATATTATTTACATAATGCTCTTCAAAAACCATGTTACACAATCTGCAAACCACAGAACAAACCAGTAAACACTCACACATGCAGCCGAACAGTCAAACAACACCAACATAGGTAACAGATTCAGGTGAATATCTATTTCTGCATCTTTATGTTAGTCCTGTGTGAATCTAATATGTCCTAAGTTTTCAACATGTTCTGAGAAAATAAAGCTCTGTTCACACTGGATCATTGTTATTAAATTCTCAGTGGATTTGACATTAATGTAAAACATTAAGTAAAGATTCCAGTGCACTTTTGATGACGATTTGGTCACAACTCAGTTACTGTAATTTGAGCCATAATTTGCCTCAGACTTTTTATCTTTTTCTCTTCCTGCAAAACATGTTCATGCTTTGCCAAATCAGAAGGTGTCAGATTGTAAGATTTTGATCCCGTGCATTTGCAACTGAAACATACACTACATGGTGATATCAGGGAATTTAATTATGTGAATTCAATCTCAGGCATTAGAAAATCCAGAGCAAACAATCTATTACCTTTTTTTTACAGGCTTCGTCTGTAGGCTGTCTTATGCTGGCAGGTTCAAACTGGATCTCACTCTACTTCTTGCCGGTAACCAGGGCACTGAGCTGACACAGAAATATATCCTGAACAGCCAACTATTGTTTTTAAAAGATATATATATATCACCATGTTTATAAACACAAACTCCCAAAACATTCAGCAGTGCACTTTTTGAATATGGTTTTTACGGCTGTGTTGTTTGGCCGGCTGTGGCTCAGGGGGTCGAGCGGGTTGCCCTGGCTTTCCCAGGCTCCATGTCGAAGTGTCCTTGGGCGAATTGCCCCCGATTGCTGTTCCATTGGTGTATGAATGTTAGTTCTGTTTGAGCACTTAGGCTCAGTGTGTGAATGTGATGTAATGTAACAGCACTTCGAGTGGTCGAAAGACTAGAGAGGTATATACGCTATATGCTATACAGAGCATTTACATTTTAGCACCAAGCATCATTGATGTAAAACACACCTCCTCTCATCTTGCATAGTATTAAATATTATTTGTGTGCACAGTATTAATTACATAAGATATGTTAATAGGATCAGTATTTATTAGTATTACCTCACTATCTTAGACTGCAGGCAGTTGAAAAGTGACCTAGCTGATCACTAACAGTCTACAAGCAAATAATTACACAAGCAATCAAACTGTATTATGTATAAATAAAACATCCACTCCCACACCCTGGTACTGGTATGATGTAGGTGTGATTGGTATGTAGTTTTGCATTCCATATTGCGGTTTGGCTTACCTGCTTGTCACTTTGAGCAACACCCTCAATCATGAATCAAAGCGGAGAGTTATTGGACGCTGAGGGGGTTCAAATCGTTACTCAGCAGAGTCGCTGATTGAGATAATGGTTACTCAGGTTTTATTGGATGATCTTGCTTGATGAACTGACTGTAGTTAGGTCAAGGCGGTAAATGTAGGGTAATTTAACATATTAGTAGTAATAGGAGGGCGGAAGTTGTTGTGTTTTTAGTAGTGGTAACAGGAAGTATTTCTAATCACAGCAGGAATTACAGTCATCGGCAGTCATAGTAGAACTAAATAGCAAGATGGAACAACAGCATAATACTAAATGTATCAGAAGTAGTAGTGCAGTGAAATGAGTCACATCAGTAGTAGCAGTCGCAACATTGGCAACATTAATAGTAGAAGTAGTAGCTCAAATATAAGCAATAACAACTGAATTTCAATGTATTAAACTTAATTGTCAGGTCATAGAGCACTGACCTATTACTTTCTTTAAATATTTCATTAAACAAACTTCATGACTTTGTCTCATCCCTGTTTTCTTTTGTACTTTCCCTAAGAACATGCAGGTGCAGAGTTATGACAATATCAGTTGGTGTTTCACGCACGCAAAAACACACACACCCCGTGCAAATGCTGAATCGTGAGACCCACTGACTGTGATTAATAGCAGCAGTGCTCTCATGTGATCAGGCCATTGCTGTGTGTGTGTGTCGATGGTTACAAAGCAGCGAGGACTAGAGGGGTCAGATCACTAAATCCCTCAGAGACAGACACACTCACACGGACAGTATGCTTTATAGACTGGCTTGGTTTTAACTGATTAGTATTCTGCCCTCTCGTCTCTGGTAATGCCAGAGTGGCTTGCTGTTTCCCTCTACACACACACAACAGCAGCAAAGTCACGATATACTTTTTTTTCAGATGTGAATTCTTGTTCTTGTAGTTGCATTGACTTTTCAGTGGTGTTTTTACCCCCAATCTGACCTGCATGTGGAGAGTCTGGATCGGAACCTTTAAAAGACAGACAAAGTTGCAAACCAGCTCCTCCTTTCCTTTTATTTGTGGTTGGTGATGATAGGATGTTGTTTTTGGGTGACACTGTATTTTTTTTATTAAAGAATGAGACTTCAAAAGTTGAAAATAAATCGGTCATCGGTTTAGAAAAGTAGCATTAACTACTGTACAGAAAAACATTTTCTAAGAGTTCTCCGACATAAGTGTGGAAATTCTGGAAAATATCAGAAATGTGTTAAAACCTTGTTGTTTTTGATGGAAAATAGATTAAAGAATACTGATTAGCTTAAAATAAGCACAGCAGAGGAAGCCTGCTATTAGTATTGCAGTTATAAAATAACAATATAAAATGGCTTTAGAGAAAAAGATCACAACTCAACGTCCACTTCCTTGCTTTTTCAAAACCAAATAAGGCCTTTATCAGCAGATGGAGTTTACTAAGTTGGAGGGATTGGTTGATATGCGATCTCTAGTTACCATTTCATCCGTAGCGTTTTCTTCTCTTAAAGTTTATCATGAAAGTTCATTCTTCAACTTAGAAATAGTTTTACAAGACAACCCAAACCAAGGTGAACTCGCTCGCTTTCCAGGATCTTTCAACTGTATAAGACAGTCCTCAACAGCAGAAAACAGGTTTTAAGTAGGGCTGGGCAATCAAACATAATGAGAATAATCGCAATATAATTTTCCTCAATAATAAAACAAATGTTCGCTAAATGTTTTTTTAATTTTTAATTCATTTGAATCACAAACGAATTATCATTTAATTTTTCTATTTAAGGACTGAAAGGGACTGAAAATGTCTAAACTCATGCCTAATATTTTATCAGAATTGTTTTGAACGCACTACCTCGGATTTGTGACAGTGTCAACTACTCCGAATGCCTGCTAGATGTCATAAAAAGCTCATCTGTCAGCAGCTTTTATCAGCCTGATAGCTTTTTGAGCGTCCACTTATCCTTCAACGTTTCCTGGACACTCGGCTCTAAACACACAGACCAAGCTGACTGTCTTCTTCACAGTTCGTCATGGTTAAAGGCTGAAGGCGTTGGAAGGTGGATGATGGAGATTTATCTTTATCTAATTGGGTCTGGCCTGTTGAGGGTGAGGCGGAACAACATAGTGACAGATGGGGAGCACAGCTGGTATTTAAATCTGTGACTCAGGTAACACACACTCACACAGACTGTCACACACAGATCACCAGGATGTGTATTTGAATATCACATACACATATAACAGTAACAGTATACACAGCGCAGCCCGGTTGATATTAAATCTTTAATCTTTCACATCATTTGCCTTGTGGATTTTTTTTATCTCTCTGCAGTGTGGATGTACACACTGCAGCTGTTAATCACTTTATTGCATACTAGATACGTATACACCAGAAGATAGCACGTGTTGGCTGCTATTTTCAACCTGCTCCGGGTGTCCTTTTTAAACGTTGAATCCATCGGGAGCACCCATGAAGAAAGTGGTGACTTCGAAAAATCCTCTGCTTAAGCACTCTCTAGAATGACTCTACCACTCTCCACAACCCTGCATTTATTTATCCTTTTTATCCTTTCAGCCAAAACATTTACCACCTAATCTCAAGTGCAGTAGTCAACAGGCACACAAACACACACACACACTATATGTCTGTATTTAATGCTTAGTGATTTAGAGCAAGGGACAGGATTTCTCTTATCTCCGTAGCTCAGTGACAGCAGGGAGATAACACAACTCATGTGGCGTGTGTGCATGTGTTCGATCATGTTTGCAAACGCAACACAGATCTATGACACAGAATCTAGATGTGAAAGTGTGCGAAGGGGTATGTATGTGTGTCCGTCAGCGGTATCACTGAGAGCAGGTTGCCATCCGTAGCTTTTGTCGAGACTTATTTTCAGCGCTGCCTGTTGCAGCGCGAGATAAAATACTTATATTGGTCATCAGTCGAACAACAGCTCAGGCTTTAAAGCTGCAGACAAACAATAGTCGTTTGTGTGTTGCAGTGATTCCTCTTTTCTGTTCGCAGTGTCCTGCAAATGTTATCTTTACTTGCCAGGCATCATACAGCACTTACTACAGTATCACTGCAGACACTGAATACCACTTTTATAGTTAAGTTCTTTTCTAAAATCTGAAATTCACACACTGTGCTTCAAACTGTTGGCGAAAACAGAGTACACTAAAGTTTTCCTCTGTCAAGTTCATTTGTTTCATAATAGCCAAAAATGACAAATTAACCTCAAATGACATACTACACCCTCTATCGTTAGACCCTCAATTCCAATAAGGGAAAAAGCTTTTTAAAAATCAGGAAGAGCAACAGATGAGCGGTGCAGTAGACATCAGAGTGAGCAGAAGTAAATAGAAAAAATAGAAAAGTTACAAAATGTACAAAAGAGACACTTCTACACTAAGTCATCACTAGACTGTAGACTGACTGTAGCTGAGTACGTACTAAAATGAGCTTGGGGTATCATGGTTAATAATGGTAATGTTTTATATTGCTTTGGCTATGCTTTGATTGGTGTGTTGATGGTGCGTGTGTAAGTCATGTGTGTTTGCCTGACTGTGGATATGAATTTTATCATAGAGCACAAACACAGAAGTGTGCTTCATCTAATGGAAATGGGGCATGTGGAGGGTGTTTTTGGAAGTTTTTCTGCTTTGTTGGTGCTACTGGAAGCAATAACATCAGTAACATTAGACACCTGCTACTTTTCTGCTCAACACCTCAAATACTCCCTGACTCTTTCTCTGCCATGTCTCTGGTGGTCCGGGTGGAGTTGGGGTTGGAGGGCGGGTGGCAGCTTGTTTCAGGAAGTGTCTGTCCTCTGTGTGAGTAGGTGGGTCCAGTCTTTCCTGTTTACAATATGGTCCTCTGTTCCTGTTCACAGTGGGGCTTCAGTTTCTTGCTCTCTAATGCTGCGTTCGGGTCCTGTGGGAATAATGCAATTGACCTTTTTTTTAAAGCAAAATAATGATTTAACTCATTACGGTGTGATGGTAGAAGTTTATTATGAGTGACGTAGTTCCTTTGTTTCACAAAGGTTTGTTTTCATTTTTATTCATTGATGACATGTTAAATTTAAACATGACAAGGAACAGAGACAGTTACACATACATAATTAACTACACTGGGATTTAAGTGACTCTACCCAATATTAAAGATGTGTCTGTTTCACGATGTCACAACCCCATTTCATCCAGTATTTTTCACCGTTGTCTTTCTGTAGTTGAAGGCTGTAAAGTAATATTTTCCATGGAGTTATGTCCATAGTAGCGCTATCTCGCTGAAGCCAGCATTTGGTAATATTTTTACTCACAGACAAAAAGAATGTTAGGTGGTAGATGTCAAACCATTAGGCATATCTCCAAAATATATATAGAGAGAAATGGAACCTCCGTACTAAAAGCCAGTATCCTTGATATCCTATTAAATCAGTTAAACTTATTTCTTTTCATTTACTGATTTATAAGTGTGTTCAAGGCGGTCCTGACGTAGGAAGCCCAGCTGTTGCACTCATAACATCTCATTTAATGAGATATACTGCATCTCAAAATATTATTCACACTGTGAAATTTCACTTCTTTATAACACACATGACTTTCCTGTACCTGCACATTGAAACAGATTACAAAAGACATAGAGAGAAGCACACACCACACAAGTGAAGAAGCATAGGAGACTGTCTGCTTGTCTAAATACACCCTGTGGACCATTGACTACAGAGGTAACATTGTGTGTCATTGTTTGTGTACATACATGTTTGATGTTGCAGGGATGTGTGTGTGATCCCTGAAAGGCTCCCTGCGCTTTCTACTAACGTGGCTTAAAGGAAAGTGGATGTGGGCGCTGAGTGAGACGGACAGAAACAAAGGCTGCGAGCTCTCTCCATCCCTCTCTCCTGACCACAAATGTTTCCCTTCCAACTATAAATACACCCCTGAAACCGGCCGCGTCCTGTAACATGACACGCTGCTAAAAGTGATTATCAAGGTCCAGAATAGCCCAAAGACTCCAGTTACATCCAAAGGCAAAAGGCCCGAGCTAATAAAGGTTTTATTTTATAAGCCCAGCTTTTATTTTGTGAAGAGGCTATTTTATTTGATTAAACGCAGACAGGCTTTCATGTAAAAAGCTTGAATCCGGATGAAAGCTAAACATAATCGATAGGAGAGAGATCGTCGGCTTAGAGGCCATCCAGGTTGTGGTGAGAGAGGGAGAGAAAAGATGTGAGAAAACCAATAAAGCTGCATTATGGGCAAAATGGAAGAGATGACAGTAGGAGAGGAGGCCTGCTGGTTCTCATTCACTGTGTCTGACTGACACAGATCAACACATCTGATGCTCATTATTGTCATTTTACCGCTCTTTACCCGATGCAGTAATCATTTACTCCTCCACACAGTACAGTTTAAGAATTGAGATATTGTCAAAAAAATCAAGTCCAGTATTTTTGTATCATTGTGTGATTGAGAGTCAGTTCTGTGGCAGTGTTTTATCAGTGACTGACAGTTGTCATTAAACCAAATGTAGGAAAAACGCTCACCCTCAACACATCCAAAATGATGTCTTGAAAAGATCCATCCAGTCCAAATGCCAAAGATATTGCATTTAAAACTGTAATAAACCAATAAAAGCAGCAAATCCTCACATTTGGGAAGTTGAAACCAGACATTTTTGCTTTTACAAATTACTTAAACAATTAATCGATTATTAAATTAGCCGGCGATTAAGTACAGTTCAGTATTTTAAATAAGATGGACACTCTGAATAATGCAAAGGCACGCTGAAATACTACAGCAGGTTGGCTTTATCACCCTGGCAAACATCCCTGATTTGTTCAGTGATTTAAATAGAAAAAAGAGAAACGAAACCACTTCGTAGCATCTCCATAATGAGTATGTTAAGTAAGTAACCTCATGTTTGTATTGTAAAACATTATGATATGCAGCAAAAAACTTTCCCAGCACAGTGGGATACATTTGCAGGAGAATCGGCGCTACTTTTACTATAATAAATTAATCATATATTCTGTAAATTCTGTCATGTCAGACTTTACTGAACGGTGCTTGTGCGTTCCTGTGTAATATCATCTGTTCTATATGCAGGCAAATTACAGGAAGTGTGTAAGAGATGTGTTAGGTGAAGCAGACGGAGCAGGCAGGTGGGAGAGAAGAGGAGGAACAGTAACACTGTGTGGGCGGCAGAGTTGGCAAGCTGTCCGTGCTATCTGGTTTTCATCTCCTCCTTCACTGTAAATCAGAAGTCAGTCGGTTAGGATGGTCCTTTTCCTCTGATGTGATGTTGGTTGGATTATATATTTATTTGAGAACTGGTTGTTTATTAGAAAACCACATAACCAAACTGAATGTCAGCACCTATATCAGCTACTACTTTTTCTGTCTCAATCCGGCATCAATACTGACCTTCAAAGAGTAAAGAAGCGGGCAATAAAGACAGGGAAGTAGGGGTGATAATGTATGTCTCCTTGACGATATCCATTGTTATTCTTAAGTAATTTTCCTTCCCTTACAACTTTCCCATTTCCATTCCTTGCTCTCCCATAGAGAGATGGAGGTCACAGGTTATAAATAGCACTGCATCTTAAACAAGGTAATATTAAAGCAGTGAGTTAACCAGTTACTGTGGGTCTGTGTCTGTGACTGTGTGAGTGTTAGAGTATAGAAACTGGGACATGCAGCCTCTTGACACTCAATCTCATTCACAGGCCACAGATTACTGTCACCTCTTGTTAGCCTGTGTGTGTGTGGGTGTGGGTGTGTGTGTGTAGACAGTGTATTTAGTGATGAATTAAAAGGTTTATTTGTTGTGATTGACAACCGCCATTGGACATGTATAGAAAATGACTAAAGAGAGAGAAAGGGGGAGAGAGAAGCGAGAGAGTTGCCTCAGGCCCAGGCCTGCCCCTCATTACTACAGTTCATAATGACCAGGTGCTTAAAGATGGCAACAGCCTGCTCTGACATGAAAGCCCTCTGGACAGGGTCCAATCTGTTGTTTGACTGAAGCTGTTGATGGCCAAACATCACAGCCGCTGATTGTATGCACACTTTAAATTAAATTTAAAAAACAGTGGAAAAGGCAGGAATTTAAAATAACAAAGCAGAAATCTCACAACAAACACGGTTTTATGCTTGGCCTGTGATGGAAAATGTATCATTGTGACAAAGTAAAGAGCAGAACAAAGCAATTTTTTTAACAAAGTTCCCCTTTCTGTCACCAGTTCATTCATTGAACAAAACAACGAGAGAAAACACATCTTAGGTGGGAAGCAATAATGCAGTGCGATGATATGTAACAGTTAACTGTGTGTGTGTGTGTGTGTGTGTGTGATATCCCCTTTATTATAAATGTCCATAAAGCTGGAGTACTTGTTTCTCTTTTTTTTTAATCTAAATGCAGACGGAAATAGCCATTGAGGTTTTCTTCTTTCATGTTTGTTTATTTTTTCTTTAGCGCTAAAACAATTATTTACGTGCTGATTGACCGTTAATCTGCATCTGTTACCAAAATCCAGCTGGTCAGAAAGTGTGTGTGTGTCGATGTGTTTCCAATGCGAGTCCAGTCCCGCCTGAAACACTTCTTACTGCATGTTTAGGGTTAAACAGGAGTATTAAAATACCACACCAATAGCCTATCTAGTCTAATGTCTATTGGTGCTTGTTTTTTGTAGTTATAGGTAAGTAATAAGTATTTTTGTAGCAGACAAATCAGAAGTTAATGGATACATTCTTTATTGTGGAGACACTTAAACATTAGCAGGAAATGGAAAAATGCAAGAAAATGAAAAAAGGAGCAGAAAATGGGGTAAGTCACCACTGCATCACTATTCAATGTTGATCTGTTTAAGAGCAAAAAATGTTGTTTCAACCAGCAAACTGAAATGTGCATCAGGTTTGAAAACATGAAAACTGAATTAATGAATGTTTTTTTTTTTTTAAATCACTTGACCCCTCCGAGTTGAGACTTATTCAGAGAAATCCTTTTGAGTCTGAGCCACACTGCTTAATGTTCATCTCAGGTCATTTTGTGTAACGTATTACGCTCAAACACACAGAGAGACCGTTACATTACGACAGCCCTCTTTAGCCTACATACTATACTATGTTCTCTATCGCTTCATGGAGCAAAACTGCAACAGTTTTTTCAGAGTTTGTGTTTTTCCATTGGTGCTAAACTTTCAAAGTGTCTGGCACAGGGTGAAACACAAATAAAAAATCAATTTTAAGACGCTTGTCCTTATCAAGCTTTCATTTCTCAACTTGATGATAAGAAATACAAAAAAAATAAGAGGAAAAATAAAGAGATGTCAAAAGAGCAAAAGCCTTCAGGTGTCTTATGTGTGAGTGAGAAAGAGAGAGTGAGTGTATTCTGCATTCCAGTGTGAATCACATGCAGGTCCGTGTATCCTTGATAACAAAAGCTCTCATTCATTGAAGAGAAACTACTCACTTCCTTTTTACTCTGTAGACGTCTGAGAATCTGTCCCTGTGTGTCCCACCGTATTATTATAGTATGTTGATAGAGTGTGTGTGACCGTATAGGATCATCGTACATTTATGGATCTCCCATGAAAATCTAGTTAACTTTAGTAGCCCAATAAAAATGACAAATGGTGTTTGATTGGACAGAATGTTTTATTTAGAAAATAAATTCAGAGCTTTGCCGTGTCAATGCAAAGCTTCACCCCTTGAACCACACAGCATATCACCGACCAAATACTTGTTATAATGTAAACTGAGATTACATGAAACACTCAGACTTGTTTTGGGCCTTTTTCTCCCTGCAGTGTGTTGGTGAGGAGAACTGGGTGGACAGCAGGACAATTTATATTGGACACAAGGAGCCTCCTCCAGGAACTGAGGCCTTTATACAGCAAAGATTCCCTGACAACAGAATAGTCTCCTCCAAGGTCAGTGAAAACACCCGCACAAATATCCAAACACACTTTATTAAGGTCTTACTGAAATAGCATAATTAATAGAACAAAAAAAAAGGAAAGAACAGTTTTCATTATAGTGCTTTTCAAACAGGTCTATTGTGTGAGTGAGTTATTCATGGTGATAGCACAGTGGCAGAGGCGTTTTGTGATGGGAGACCAGGTTAGAAGAGTGAATACTATATATTTCTATACTATATTTAATACTATAATCATTTTGTTTTGTCATTCCAGTTTTGTCAAATGTTTTTAGGGCTGTAGTTAATAATAGATTTATAATTGTACAGTGCTACTTGATCACATCTGACGTCCTTATTGAAATTGCCATAACTACTCATGGTCAAATCAATTAAAAAGCATCTCGTCATCTATTTTATTCAGACCCTATTGCCATTTTTTTCCTGCGTTGCATTGTCAACAAATGTCCTATGACATTATGATTCCTCATGCTGCAGAAAAAATATTAAGCTTTAGACGATCTGAAAGTATTGTTAGCGTCTCCTTTGCTGTATGTAAGTTTTTGTCTATTTTGGCCATCTGAAGCTTCTAATTATTTACATATCGCCTTCGTGCTGTGTCACCCTGAGTCCGTTTGGAGGTTCTTGTTCCCACTGGATTTGACATGGATAGCTGCTGAACAGTGTGGCCCCCTTTTTGACACTCAGTGCATTGTTTGACTGACCCGTCTCATGTTTCCAGTACACATTTTGGAACTTCATCCCTAAGAATATGTTCGAGCAGTTCAGGAGAGTCGCCAACTTCTACTTTCTCATCATATTTCTGGTTCAGGTAAAAGCTTTTACTTTTACAATAATTGCAGATTTTAAATTATATATTTTCCTGTCTTTGCACCACTTTTGTTCATGCAATTTTAAGAATAATTTTCTAATTTCTAATGAATGCATTTGTCATTACAGTTTTGACATTTTGCATTCTCGTCTATTATCTAACTTGCAGTGATGTTGTGAATATTCTTTGTTTGTTCTGTTTGTCTTATCAGTGCTGCTGCAAAGTTTTCCCATAAGGATCATCCTTCAATACTTTATATATAGACCATTTTCCTACGTTTATCATTTTGGTACCATAGATTAATAGTCCACATCATAACTAAAATGTTCAAATCTATTGTCTGACTTTATGTATTTATTCCTGTGACCTGTCGTACAATTTGGCAAAATACAAGTAGGAAACAAATATAAAATATAAAACAATAAAACTTTTAAATTCATTGTTTTGCAGATATAAAACAACTGTTGCTGTAGTTGAACTGAATATATTCCCATATTCGAGGAGCATAGGAGGACTGGTGAATGCAGTTATTCACCCAATGTGATCAAAAGAACCTTTATTTATTTGTGAGTGTAGGAGGAAATTAGGTCCATCAATATTTTTATACTTCTTATTACCTACCTGTAAAGTTCAGACGTGACTTATTATATTCCTTCCAAAGCAGTCAGTTGTTTTGATATATTATTCGGCCCACGTCCATCGTTTAATTCTCCCTGTCTGTGTGTGTGTCAGTTGATCATCGACACTCCCACCAGTCCGATCACCAGCGGACTGCCGCTCTTCTTTGTCATCACAGTCACCGCCATAAAACAGGTGAGACCAAAAGGTTTTCATGGCCTTTATTGCCGTCGCTATCAAACACTACACCACCAACAAAATTAAGACACACCTCCCAACGTCGCTCTCACATCCCGTCTGTCTCTGTTTCTCTCTGTCAGGGTTATGAGGACTGGCTGAGACACAAAGCAGACAACTCCGTCAACCAGTGTCCTGTCCACATTGTGCAGCACGGGAAAGTGGTCTGCAAACAAAGTCGCAAGCTCAGGGTGTGTGTGTGTGTGTGTGTGTCACCAGATAAACCACCCTCACCCCATATAACTCGAACACAGCTTTGGTGCATTTGTTATATTTGCTCATCCCGAGGGATTTTCCTGCTACTAAGCTGTGTGTGTGTGTGTGTGTGTGTGTGTTTGCTGTTACAGTCTGTTACATTAATGTATGTTATGTAATACATTCAGAGGGTGAAATCGCAGCTAACATAACAGATGAATAATAGACGCAGAGGATCTGTTACAGGATCGACAGTCAAATGTTTGCGACTGAACTGTTTACAGGTGGTAAAGCAGAAGGTTAGTTTGTTAGGCAAACTGCATTAGTAGAAAGTGCATTAGTAATGCCGGATAAGTGGCATGCCATGCAAGACACTTCATCAGGGAGTTTGTTTTTCAGTCAGACCCTCTCGGAAAGTCATTAGATGTGCCAGATTTCATTTCAGCTCTTGCCTTGGTGTGTAAAAGTGTTGAGTCATCAAGTTGAACAGTGTTTATGTTTACTCCCATAAAACCTTGCTAGCTCATGCAGACAACGAAAAAAACAGAGCTAGTCTTTGTCTGCATGAGCCTTACTAAGGACCCAGTGCATTTTGTCAATTAAAAGATGATGCCTTTTCTCTGTCTCAGGTTGGAGATGTCGTCTTCATAAAAGAAAATGAGACTTTTCCCTGCGACCTTATCCTTCTTTCCACGTCTCGAGATGATGGGACCTGCTATGTTACTACAGCCAGTCTGGATGGAGAGAGCAGCCACAAGGTGTGAACTGTGTGTGTGTGTGTGTGTGTGTGTGTGTGTGTGTGTGTGTGTGTG
>JAPMOB010246013.1:0-18594 GCA_029875015.1 Lepomis gibbosus
GTGTGTGTGTGTGTGTGTGTGTGTGTGTGCATGTGTGTGTCCTTTCCCAGAGGCAGGCACAATCTCCAGCACCCTAATGGCTACCTCTGGGACTTAATACCTGGGACAAGTGAAGCTTTACAGGTCATCACTTTCTCTTCTTCTTCTCAGCTACATTTTCTTTTCTTAGCAGTAGTAGTGAGCAGTAAGGAGTTCCCTGACAAACCTATCTTTAACAAGAGTAACAGCAAATGATTAACAGTGTTTGTTTCTTCCAGCCCCCAGGGGAAGCTTTTTTAATGTGCTAAAGAGCGTTTATTTAGCAGCAATGAATGACCATTAACTCTGAAGGGAGGATGTCTGGTTCTGTTCTGACATGTGTAACAACATCCAAATTATCACCTTGTTAAAAAGGGCCTTATTCACACGTAGCACAGAGGGAGGGTTTGTACACAGCTTTCTCCATCCTACACTTCCTTCCTTTTTCCAATACTACTTCATTAGACTTCTTTAAGAGTATTTTTCATTGTTCTTGATTTCGCACAGACTGCAAAGACACGCTGCGGCAGAAGTCACAAGTCTTCCACCAGTGTGGGTGAGCACATACAATAGCCTACACTTTTTTAAAATGAGTGTGTGTGTGCTTGTGTTTTCAGTTTGCATCAACCGTGTGAATTAAGGATTGTGTGAATGTTTGACAGCAAGTTCCTGTCAGGCTCTGTGGCTTTTATCCCCAGCTCCAGCAGGAGGTTCCTGTCTGTAGCGGCCATATTGTCTTCACTGCTGTGGGTAGCGCTCACTGGACACCACCACAGTGCAGCGCTGCCACGCCCCTCTCCACAGGTCCCCCCTTTCACAATTAACCGGTCGTAATTTGAGGATGAAAGCTGCCTTTTTCACTGTTTCTCCACCCCCCAGTCACTCTCCATTCTCAGATGAGCCATGCCAGCTTAGGCAGCGGGGAGAGAGGGCCTCCGTCCCTCCACACTGACCAAAGGCTTCTCTGGGAGACAGCCACTCGTGGTCAGCGAGGCCTGCAGTGAACCCCGCCCAGGATTGGACGAACCGAGCACGACATGTGACACTATTCTTACACACCAGAAGCGCAAGTGCACAGCTGGAGAATGGAGAAAAGCAGTTCATGAGGGAGGGATTTGAGGTTGATGTTTGGGGGGAGGAACTAGGAGGTACTGAGGGGAAACAAGGCACCATTAACAAATAATCCACTCATTTGGGAACTCAAGGTGGAAGTTTAGCCAGCACAGAGGCACAGTTTCAAACTTGTTTTGCTGCGGCGGAGGATTTGAGCAGAGGATGAGAACCTGCTGTCAGCTGTACACTTGGCTGGCCGGGCCCTTGTCCCTGAGGAGCCGTGGAGTTCCAGGAATCAGGAAACAATCAGAGTGCCAAAGTATCTAATAATCTGAATTCATCTTTGTCCTCTCCAAAACTTTAACTGAGTGGAAGCCACTTACAGTTTCAGTGCTCATTGTTTCTGTCAAATGCTGAGTTTTAAAACAAAAGAAAAATTATCTTCGTTTACATAACTCAGTAGTCTTAAAAAAACGTGCTGTCATACTATTGTTTTCTGCAAGGAACAGCTGTAAAATCCCCAGTGGGGCTTGTAGGTTCCAGCAGCTTTCTGTAGCCCTACAGATGGTCAACACACAGACCCTGTCAGAAAGCAGACGTGGGTCTGACCCCAGTCAAAGGCCCTTAACCCATCTCTGCACATTACCTCCAATCAGGCCTGACCGATCAATACTGGCTATCCCAGAGGAGGCAGGCCATGGTGACGTTGGTGTACGGTGTCTGAGTGTTTCTTTCTTTTGTGACTGGAGATGAAAATGATTTGTGGCTTCACAGCTGAGCCAGCAACCATGCAGCATCTACATCTCTTGAACAGCTCTTTTCTATACCTACTGGCTTTCTGCATAACATCCCGTGTATGCAAACATCAGTACTAGATGTTTTGGGAACAATGGCGATTTGACGCCTTTCACTGGAGCTCTATAGAACCAGGTGGCCTCTTTTGGCCATTGAGAGGAAGGAAGCAGGACGAGGTCAGTGGCAACAGAGAGTGGATGGGTCACCTACATGGAAATAGGAGCACCCCTGTGGTGAACAGATAAAAGGACGTGCACCCATCCAGAACTGTCCCTGACATGGCCAGGAGCTGCAGTCTGGCTCCGTGGGGGTGGACCGGCCTTTAGATAACAGCTTTCAAACAGTGCAGACTTCCGCAAGCATCCCAAGTCTGATAGCGGAAAGTGATTTTTTTTTTAGGGAGCCCCCTTTTTCAACAATGCTCCACTTGTTTTGTTTTTTTTGTGTGTGGTGCTATAAGTAGCTTTTACTGATGCTGCTTTGTCAGTCTGTTCACCTCCACAATGTATTATCACAGACTAGATACAAAGGTTGACCAAAGAGACATCCTGCTCAGGGATGGCGCCGATTCAATCCCACCAGTCTCTCGACAGCGACTGAAGCCTAACCTTTGATCACAAACCACATCACACAAGGACTGAAGATTATATAGTTCAGTGTGTGGGCTCCAAGTCACATCTTGCATTATTATGACAGAACAGTTTACTAAATTCAAAACTAGAAGAAAAAATTTAACCTTAAAAATGTCCCACCGCTGAGATCAGCAAATGACAATTTCTGATACTTTCCAGAAACTGCAAAGTAAAAATAATCTCTGCAATACAACAAACACCACTTTAATAGAACACATACCACCTATATGGCCATGAACTCTATAACAACGTTTGCTCCAACATGTTCTGAGCTCCTTGTTTAATGCTACAGCCACTCCGAGGGAGGAGCAACAGCATAAACACTGCCGGGCCCTGACAGCGAGCTAAGACCAGAGCCCGCGACACGACAGCAAAACCACAGTACAGTAATTATATATCAAAGCCCCTTCATAGCCAATACGGCTAAATAGAAGATGAAGAGAGCGACATGCACCACGGACTGACAGGCCGAGAAGAGGGATACAGTCAACAAGAGTTAGGAGTAAATAAAATACCTCTTGTTTATTAAGAAAACTGGAGCAGTGTGGAAACAGTAGACTTTGAACTATCCACATAAAAGCGACTCTTCAAACAAACTGTAAATATACATAACCACTAAAATAGCTAAAGGTGCTACTTCCTAAACTCTTCAGCAAGTCTCAGAGAAGTTAAATCACTATAAATTTTAATCCTACATTTCTTCTTTGGCTTTTTCTTTCTGTTTCTGTGGTTTGTGCACTTTGTGTCCTTAAATTGTCTTCTCTGCCTTTCGTCCTATATTTGTTTTTGCTTTCTCTTGTAAAGTTCTTTGTAACTATGAAAAGTACATAACTTTTAATGCCACAAATTACATAGTAGCAAATTAAAAAAAACACATGATAACTTTAGTTATAGCTTCACAAAATGCTCACGCTGCTAACCCTGAGCTCTTATACTGTGTTTGCGTTATTACGCTTTATAGGAGCAAACTCATTAAATTTGCCATTAATGTATGTGCTGAAGATAAGAACATTTTTTACTTATCGCGATCAGATAACACCCCTCAACCTTCATCACACCACTGAACAGGTGCAAATGAGAAATAATGAACCAATGTTCACATTCAGTCACACTGGCCTGTTGAGCTCTGACTCTCTCTTTCTATGTGTGTGTGTTCCTTGGGGCCAGTTCATGCATGACCTCACTGTGAAAATGTGTACCTCCTGATACAAGGACCCCTCGGTCAAAAGCATGAATCATGTGTTTGTCTTTGGCACAAATAAAAACTGTCAAAGTACATCGGAAATCCACAATAAGACTTGTTATAACCACCTCCATTCATTTTGAAACTTCTTCTCTGCGCTGCCTTCTCCGAGTCCTTTCTGCTCCCTGTATAGCTGCATTTACTTGGTGGAATTCCAACTCTAAATGCGTATCCATTTGGGGAGGCAAAGATGGTGCAAGCTAGTTACAATAGTGGATGGCAAAGAGATTGTGCAAATGAACAAACAAGGAGAGGTGAATTGCTCAACTCGCACGCATACACACACAACAGTCCACACCCGCCTCCATAAATGACCCTCACCGTGATCAGATCATATTCCAACAGAATATATTTCAATGCCATGCAATTTTGCCTCTGTCTGGAACATTCCAACATTCTCTCCAAAGTCATCTCCAGTATCTGGTCCTAATGGGAAACTTTGGAGGATCAGCAATGAATGAAGTATGATTTCCTTGCTCAATCCATCCTCACTGGAGAAATAGGATCACTAAAACTTTTTTCCCCCACTACAGGGACTGCTTACACCAGCTGTTTCACTGAAAAATACAATTCTTACTGCAGATCTTCTATAGCAGTAGGTCAAAACAAATTTCACTGCTCTGAAATTCAGTCTGAGAGACAACCAAGTTGGTGAATTTTTGCATCACATCTGAAACTGCACACTACTGAAGTTTTCAATGAGAATAAAATGAGAGCTCCATAATTGTTCCCTGTGCATTTCGGTATGCATGTGAGAGGGACTGAGCATGTGATGTTATTTTTTGGCACCAACAGGGAAGAAAATGTGACTAAAAGTGAAATTTAGCTCCAGACATTATGCTTCCATTCTATCTCAGCAGAAAACCTTGAGTCATGGCTGGCTTAAAAAGTATTCGATTTCATGGCCTAAAAAACTAGCAGACAGCACTTTTCCACACATCCACAGAAAAGTTGGAAATAAATAATAAATAACAGCCTTCCTCCAAACTCAAACCAAAAGACCTGCGGTGAATCTGTTTCTATCAAAGCAAGCACAGGAAACTATCAAAGATCTGTGTCTTCATCTTGAATGCTGCCAACACTTGGTTTCCCATTTGGCTCTTCTTTTTTCCTTAACACTGTGGGGGCCCCCGTCGAGGTCTTGCATTATTTAAATCCGTTAATTCGAGCAGCCACGAAATTCAAAATCACCTCAGATGAGAGCTCATCTGACAAAGTGCTTTTTCAATATAGTGCAACTTGCGCTTTAACTACATTAACTACAATAGAGGCAACAAGACTTGCCTTTTTACAGCCTGTCCAATGTAAAGGTCCAAAAAAGCCAGACAAAACTTTGCGAATTTAAAGTGGTATCAATATGCAATCAATAAATTGATTTGGCCATCTGAAATTATTAGCCATAACCTCCCCGTTATGGATAAAATAACGTTAACAATGACCGGTTTGATCCAACACTGACATTATTCAGATAGCTACAATTAGGCCTATACTAAAGACAAACTAAAAAAAAACTGATGGACGATTTGAAAAACTAAAGGAGCAAATTTCATTGCATTTTATGAACGAGTTGGGGGTGTTATGGGCTTTTAGATACAGCCATTAAACTCCACAGTTCCTAAACTCGTTATATTAACACTTTGTGATGTAAAGCACAAGGATAATGTTAGTTTGTCGGCCTCTGGAGATGTTTAACGGTTTTGTTGCGGGTTTTGTTCTGAGAAGGATCCTCACTTTGTCTTGCAGATCCCTTTTTCATGCAGCGTAGGCTACTGGGCCTGTCGAGCCTATTGACATAACAATGGTCAAAACGATATAAACCCTTTCAGGTCTGTAAACACTATTAGTTTAAATATTCTAAAGGACAAAACGCTATAATATTAAAAAAATTTTCAATTCTCAAAAAAGTGCACATTAGGGCTTTCATCACAGTGCATTGGAAGAAAGCATAAAACGTTTCTGTTGGGTCACATTTAGTCATACATGCGCTCACCATCATGTACCAACGAAATTTGAAATCAACACAGTGCCCACACCTGCTTTAAATAAACCACATTTAATTCATAAGAACGTGTCACAGTCGTAACAAAACACAAAAAAACAACTAATTGCATGTTTTAACTTGACAGAAAAGCCCGAGGACCGCGGAGGTGCAGTGTTGCACTGTGTCCAATAGAGATCACTGCACATCGCCGAAACCGGCCAGTCTGACTGTAATCTCATAATGTGACACAAGACAATACTTTCTCAAATCACACACACGATAACATACATCTGACATCAAACCTATAAAAAAACGAACTAATAAAATTAATAAGGAATAATAGGCTCAGCCTATGTGCGACCCAAAAGACTGACAGCTTAAAACAAAACACTTTGGGTCACAGTCAAAGTGAATCACCGTGTTTATTTAGCTTCATGTGTCCAGTTTGGAATAAACACTAAACTGGCTGGATTATTACTATAATAAAAATAATCTATTTAATTTGTTATAAGCTTCTTTTATGACGTCCAAATTAGTGTCCTTGTAAACCAATTTGGAGTTATTAAGCTTGTTAGAGTGAAGCCTCTAACGGTGTTGATGTTCCTGAGGGAATGAATAAAAAAACATTAAATTATCTGACAGAACACTTATCTATTTTATTAAACACATAGCCTATTCATTCAGCGGTATTGGCTCACTGATACAATATCAGCATAACTGGTGAGCAGCACTGTATTCCCAATCCCTATAGGCTACATGTATTTTATAGAGACGACTAATAATATGATCTAACATGGCACAAGTACAAGCATTTTGTTTTCTGGACATGTTCAAGCATCATCCAAACGTATAGAGCCAAATGAACCAGTTTTACCTGTACCACTCCAGTCCGTTCTCATAGTTGCGGTCGAAGAAGTGCGGCTCCGCTCCCACGGCCCTGATGTCGGGATGAACGCGGAGAAACTCCAGCAGAGCCCGGGTCCCTCCTTTCTTCACCCCGATGATGATTGCCTGCGGCAGCTTCTTGCTCCCGGAGCCGTTGGAGAAGCTGGACATGGCGCTTGGCTCCGGGGCTCTCTGCTGCTCGCCCCGCATCTCGTCCCAGTCGTCGCCTCTGTCCGTCTCCAGCTCGTTATTGAGCAGGTCTCTGGAAGCGGCGGTCCTGATGGACGGCTCCTCGTAGTCGCTCTCTATATCCTCCCACGGCTGCGGTTTAGCCAGCAGTTTGGACACCAGGTCTGTCCTGCTGCTATCTGTCCTTCTGCCAACCGCCGAACCAGACTCCTTGCCCCGGTAACTGTCCACTACCAAACTTGGCATGGTGGAGCAGTAGCCCACGCAGGAGTACAGCATGTATACCCAGATTAAAAACATGATGCTGAGCAGTATTAGTTTCTTCTTCACGGGGCTAGACCAGAGGGCATACAGGTTGTGGCAAATCAGGCTATATTCCATAAGCCTTTCGGTTGAAAATCATATCCCAGCGGCGCATATTGCCCAACTCAGTCCCGGTGGCACCTCGGCAATCCTCGCAAAATTACGCACATGCTCACCTAAAACTAAAAATAGGCCTAAATAAAACTTACAAATTAAAACAAAAAAACTAATCTAAATATATTCGAAGAGGATGATATATCCAGGAATGAAAAGGCATTGAGGAGTTTTTCATCATAGTTGTGGTTATAATCTGGAGAATTGTAGAGCTGCGATAGGCGCACCGCTGTGCAGCTCCAGGCTCATCTCAGGTTTGTTAAAACTGCTAGTGGAGCACGAGACCTTATAGAGACACTTGCGGCAGAGTGACAGCAGCAGCAGCCAATAACTGCACGGGAAACAAATATGGAGCAGTGTGTTGATAGAAGCGGACCAATCAGATGGAGGCATGGGCGGTCCCGGCCGTGGGATCCCCGGTATGGAGATGAAGCGTGTGCGGGACTCTGCTGAGAGTTTGGAAAACTTTTCTTATTGGGCATAGAGTCCAATTAACTCTTGTTTCTCATGTCTCCACACACACACATATTGTTCAAATGAGTTTAGACGACTTTAAATGTTTCCTGCAGGTTTATTCCAACATTGCAACCCTTTGGTGTCATATTGTTACTAGGCAATAAACAATAAAAAAAAAAACTTCAAAACTGCCTTTGTTTTTAATTAGGAGCTTTGAAAATTAAGAAAAATGTTAGGAAAATGTTATCAAAACGCCTAAAGTATTTTAAGCCAGACTAACGCAGACTTTGCCAAATGAGATAGTCATACTTTCCTTCTGACACTGAATGAGAAGTAACCTAATGAAGAGATCACATATTGTTCACGATTTTATATTTATTAAATTACACAGAGAAAAACAAACTAATAAAATAAATCATAAATTGTTTTA
Organism: Lepomis gibbosus; assembly: GCA_029875015.1. Lineage (NCBI taxonomy): Eukaryota > Metazoa > Chordata > Actinopteri > Centrarchiformes > Centrarchidae > Lepomis > Lepomis gibbosus. The sequence continues at coordinate 8,100 of JAPMOB010246013.1, forward strand.
ATTATATAGGTTAATTAATTATATAATTACTCATAATTAATTTGTGCACGTGGAAATTGTTAATCTGAAAAATAAGCATAATAATAATTATGAGTATAATAATGAAGCCTATATAATTTAATAACATTTATGGCAAAAGACCTATAAACAAGAATTGATTACTATGCACTTTATTTCCTTTTATATNNNCCCCCCTTGTGACATGTGTGTTAATAAAATATGTCTTTTATAGTAACTTGCTTTACTTCTCCAGCCTGTTTTACAAAACGATTATTACAGTACATAGGCTAGGCTACCTACAACACGTTAACACACGGCTAAAATAAAGGGGCCTGTATTGCAAAGATGAACTTATTCAACAGTTAAAATATGTTTCTGTGCTCTTACAAATCTCTAATACTCTTCCATGGCTTTGTTGTTTTCTTATTGCCTTATTTGTGACATGAAGGTCTCCTTACACTTGAGAAGTCTCTTCGATGGGCAGCAAATTAACAGAAAAGGCAAATTCATTAACAGCCTGTTTATTAACAATCAGTTTTTTCATCTCAAAAATAGCTTTTTAAGAGGATTTTACTTCGAAAGCTATGACCTTAATGATAGTAGGCTACAGCGTCTGCATAATAATAAAAAACTCTACCCACATCAAAAGAATGAATCAAAATTTCAAAAAAAATATAAAAGTAGCCTTTAGGGTATTTTTAAAAAACCGTAATTGAGTCATCTCATAAACGCAGGCTACACAAACATTTTATGAATTTGAAGAAGCCCAACAAACCCTCTGCATAAAAAGCTCAACGTATTTCCCAATTTTGAGAGAGAGAAGAAGGAGAGAGAGAAAAAAACTTGTAGCAAATGTTTCATGTGAGACAGGAGATGAGTCAAAACAGACATGTAATTTAAACCCCGGGATCTTCGGCCGCGTATGAAACAGACCTAGAGACAGACTATTTTTTATATTTCAAAACGAAAGAACAGATTGAATCTACTCATATGTGTTTTTTATTATTTATTATTATTGTACGTGAACATGAAGGCTTTTCTTTTCCAGTTTTCCTTGCAAGGAACTTGGTCCAAGTCACGCTGAAATAACTGATTGAGTCATTATAAAAACACTAAATGAACAGATCGAAATCGCGACTGAAGTGTCATGTAAAAAATAAGTAGGCCTATTTTTAATAAGAGTTTTGTCTTTTTATGTGTGATTTAATGGTCTGGTTTCCATGGCAAAGACCTGTTGCTTGTGATTGTGTTAAATAATAGTTTATCGGTCTTTCCCCTGGAATCAAAGTCATTTTTTACTCTAATATTCCTACAGGGACTTAAAGTAGATAGTTTTACAATGCTGGTTGTATAGTTTCAGTCGAAATGTTGCTTTAGGATCACTGCAGCTCTTTGGGTTCTATTTTACAAAAACCGACCTTTGAAGAGAGGCCAGAGGTCATCCGTCATCCTGAGATTTCACTGCTTGGTTTGAAGAATCCTGGAATCCGAGCTGTTGTACAGTATTTCCCCCTCTCTGATGTGAGACTCAGTGTGGACATTAAAGCTGCAGCACCGGGTTGACGGCATATTGCCGTTTGGGGAGCCTCTCCTGTTTACAGATGCATATTTTGCTCTTCAGTTTGTTGACTCTGGCATTAAAACTCAGGCTCACACTGGACTGCAAATAACATGGATGATTTAATGACCTCTATCAGCAATGGGAAAGAGAGAACCCTCCATGTTTTTTATGCATCAAAAGAGGTGAAATAAGAGAGAAGAGTGTGAAATATCATTGGCTTATGAAATAATAATAGACTTTTTGAAGTTTTTCTACAATTTACACAAGAGTAAATGTGATAAATCTAAAATGTTTAAGGATTTAGTAGTCAACTGCTCTTTTATGTAAGGTGATATATGGTACCCTGCAGCGCCTTATGGTCTTCCTGAATGATTCACCAAGTTGCAAAGTCACTAAAATACTTAAAATGCCTCTAGGCGTCTTTTAAAAGATAAAAAAAAACAGTTTGCTTTGATTAATAATCTGTCTGATATGTTTATCTCAGAAAAAACTCTACTTACCTCATTAAAAATTCTTAGTTACATCTACTCCTTCTCATTCCCTGACAAAACAATAATGTGAATAAGCAAAAAATTTCATTTCAAAAGTTTAATTTCACACTTCTTCGCCTACTTCTATACTGGAGGTTTCCAGTTTCCACAGCCCAATTGTGTAAGTTACATATCAGACAATGACTAGCTTCACAAGTTATGTCATCACAAAATCATGATACAGAAGCATTAAAAACTCAGCTTTAAGGCGAGACTTTTCCTCTTGCTGCAGAGGAATTTAAAAAGAGCATAAACTGTGCATACATCATCCTGTACAAGGAAGTTCAAACATCGAAGTTATAGAAAAGGCAAAACATATTCTTTAATGCAGAAGGACTTTAAAATCCCCACAGAACATTACTCTGACTGCATGTCGAAATCTGAGCACTATTTTGAGTGATAATTTCAAAGGATGGATTTACCTTTCATCAGAACAGCAGCTCAGAGACATCTCACTTGTATAATCTGAGGAGGAAGGGATCTGTGGGTTGAAAGCTCAGGCATAGGTCTAATGCTGAACACTAAATATGATTCATATGCTCAACCATTAAGAGCAGAAGTGGAAGTAAATTCAAATAAGAAAGAAATTTAGAAAGGGAGCAGAGCTGTCCTCCTTGCTGACAGGACTAGACAGCACCAGGGCCACCGCTCCACCATAAGAGCGGATGTTGTAAACCATGACAGGCCATCACACTGAGCCCTGGAGGTTGGCTAGGATATTCAATCTCCACACAGGTTGGGTATATGTACGCGCGCTTTTATCCCCACTTTTCTCCCAACTGTAACAGCTGGCCCCAATGCTCCCCTTTCAGCCTCTGATATGAAACTCTGTATCCGGTCAGACACTTTACGAGGATGTCGAGCCGTTTCAGGTCTCCCGGCCTTGGCTAAATCCCCCAGTCCCCTTTTATGGAGGGAGGATGGCAGTGACGGGAAGGGGACGCTTATTTCTCAGAGTGCGGTGATGGAAATGTAACCAAACACCAAAACTAGGGGAAAAAGGGCGGAAGGGGAGCACATGTTGACTGACAGGTGCAGAGGTGGCCCGCTAAATGGAGCTTATTGGAGGGATGGCGATTATGCTTAAAGCGAGCATATCCACTAAGGCTATAATTGAAACTTAAATCCATATATAATGTGGATGCTGAGTCAGCACCACCACCTAACAAGGTGTGGTAGTGGTTTGTGGGTGATTGATCAGGTACACAACCATTCATGCACAACTCCCTTTTAAATTGAGTTTTAAGTGGAAAGAGTGAATGAGTAAATGATGACACAAAATACAGAGCTACAATCATGACATGTTTATTGTTAGAGAGCATTTGCCCTTGCATTTTGGTGCAGGCGAACCGTGTTGAATTAAAGCATTAGGTAAATGAATGAAGACCCATCAGTGCGTTTGCTGAGTAGCAAAATGCAATGAGGCTTATTAACTGTCAAGTAACTGGGCTCAGGTGAAAGTCAAACAACAATCAAGTGCAGCGCCCAAGTGGCTTCAGTTTATATATTTGTCCTATTTTCATACTCTGCAAAATAAACCGTAAATCTTTGACCATGAGGATCACATACTCTTCTTCTATTTTGCATTTTGTACAATGCAATGACTAATCCTCAGACAGTGATGCCTGTATGGATTCATAGGCGCAATTTACACAGTACACGAACATTTAACATCAGTCATGTACAACATGGAGAGGAACTGGTGGGCCCCTTTATAAATAAATACAGAATATATACAGTACACACATATTGAAATGATTACAACCTGATGTAATAATTGAGTGTGTTTTCTGTAAATCAACTATTTTGATCCAAATTATTTCCAGCTCATTTCCTGATCTGCGGTAAGCACCACTGGCTCAAATTGAACACGCAGTTATAATAATATGTCCGTCATCCAGCCCTCTCCAAACACAAGTGGTTAAGGAGACACTGAGGGAGCATCTCACATAAAGTAAGGGTCTCAGAGGTCCTAATGGTGTTGGGGCATCTATAAATCTAGTTAGCTTTGCAGTATGAGAGGTAAAGGAGATGGAGGTATAGCTGGATCCTCCTGTTCTCTGCGAGGCTTCTTGCAAGTCAGCGCCAGCAGCAGCAGCATGGGAAGGTGCCAGAGGCTGCAGAAGAACAGCTTGCGGGCGCTGCTGCGGTCTCCCTTCTGGTAGAAGTGGAAGGCCAGGTAGCTGATGTACAGGTTGATGGGTAAGGAAATCACTGGGAAGGTCCAGGTGGTGACGTCCAGCACAGGCGCTAAGGTCGACAGGCCGATCAGGCCCACGCTGTGGCGCAGGGCCACCCGTTTGCACATGCCAGGGTGGGTGACAGACATCATGCGGTAGCCGCCACGGGAGTAGTCTTCCCTCAAGTTCCAGCTGAGGGCGTTAAAGTGGGGGAACTGCCAGCTGTACAGGAAACCACCCAGCAACAAGGCACCTAGGGGTGAGACAGAGAGAGAGTAAGGAAGGAGGGGATTGATGATTGAGTCTTACAGCAGTGTTCCAACTGTGAGTGTTTTTCTGTCACGATATAAAGTTATATCAGTTATTGTCTCAGCCCCAACTCGCACAAAATGTAGCCGATTATCTTTACTGGTTCCTTTGTAATGAGGGACGGCTGTTCTTAGAAACATTATACTGTTGTTACATTTCCTAGTTTAAATGTGTCAAACCAGAAGGACAAGTGCACAGACTGACAGTGGCTTGTGTTTCACGTTCTGTGGGAGGGCGACAAACACACCTGTGGACTGTCATGTTCGCTGCAAGTACTTATTAAATCGAGTCAGCACAACAAGCAACAGAAAATTCCTTAACAGAGAGCTGTAAACAGGTTTTCTTTTGTCTTGCTTTTAGTAAACATGTAAAAACTTGTATTAAAACTGTGGTGACGGTTTGGTACAATACTGTGTCGTAAAATTCTGTTTGCTGCTTTGAGGGAACATTTAGAGAACACTGGTTATATAGACGTAGATGTTTTTTATTAGGCTTAATCATTTGATAATACAAAGTTGATTTACAGGGAAAGTCCACCTCAGTGGCTGAGCCACAGTAAAGGCAAGATTGTTTTTAAAGCTTTCATGAATGGAATGAGTTGCCATGGCATCAGTAGCCCTCTCTTAAAATCAACAAGCATATAATGGACTAGAGCTGTTCTCATTTTACAGATGAAAAGTCAACAAATTCATTAATATTATATTGAAAGAGCAAACCAAATATTTGTAGCTTAAATATAAACCTGCATGTGCATGTCTCAGGGATACGGCAGCAACATGATCAAACAGATTTCATACTGTTGCCATAGTACTACACACTTATACGTCTGCCAAACAAGCTGAATAAGCCCCTCAATCTCTGTCGCTTCACTAACTTAACATTACATTCATCTGGCAGACACTTTTGTCCAAAATGACTTACAATAAGTGCATTCAAACTCCACAGGAACAATGAACAAGAGCACCAACAGCGCTGCAGGGATTCTGGGCCATATGTAAATAAAGCTTTACGTAGTGTGAGATCAGGCCTGGTCGGAGATGTCCCGATGAACCCAGCCCACTAATAAAAAACTATTAATGAGGGACAGAGCAGTGCGATTCAACTAGGGCTGCAACTAACAATTATTTAAAATATCGACTGATCTTCCATTATTTTATTGGTGAACTTATTCATCATTTAGTCTATAAAACAATTTCAAATGTCTTGTTTTGTCAATATTCAGATTAATATTCTAGATTAACCTAAGCCTCAGACTGAACTTCTGATCTAATGAACTCTGACACAGACTGTTAAGTGAACTGTGTTAACATTAAGAGAGCCTAAATTAAAACTAGACAATTTATGTATGTAGATATTGTATTGTCAGGTCAAGACATTATTACTTATATGGCCCAATATCACAAATTTGCCTCAAGGGCAAGACTCTCAATTCGCAAGATCCTCAATTCGGGTGAGTCATAACTCCCCCTTAATCATTTTTATGGGGGAAAACAAAGGTATAACTGGAGATATAATTGATCTTTATAGTACATTAATTATAATACCTCTGAACATGGACCGTGCAGCTTTTTACTTGATTGCCATACCAAACGGCATTGGAGACTTTTTGATTAGCTGCTGAAAGTGACTATTTATGAGTGTCTCCACCCAAAAAACAAACAAATACCACTGCGGTCTAGGGAGACAAATATGGCTATAATAACTGTTAATTTTACATATAAGACATACAACTTTTTTCTCAGATCTACCCATGTCAGGTTTAGGCATCTGTGGTTGATAGGTGATTCAATTGGAGTTAAAGATGCCTTTGAAGTGAATACTTTTCTCTAAACCAAATTTAAGCACTAGTAGCCATATGTACATACACATGTGAGTCCACTAATACCCCATGTCTCAGCTGGTGAGTCATACCTAGATCCAGACAACCTGTGGCAGCTGTCCAACCCATGACAGGAGGTATAGCACCCACCACTGCTCCCACCCAGGTGTTGGCGATGCTGAGCCTCTTGAGTGGTGTGTAGCAACAGGTGTAGAGAAAGATGTTGAGGGCTCCCAGGAAGCCCGTCAAGGGGTTTACCGCCAGTGTGAGCAGAGCGATTCCAGGTACTCCACAGGCCAGAGCGAAGGACACTGCATGGAGGGGGCTGATATAAAGAAGGGACAGAAAAAGGAAGAGAAACAGAGGGAGAGATTGTGAGACTCAGCTAAAACGGAAAGATATAGAAAAAGTAAACAAAGCTTTAAAAGATGAGTTTCAGATGTGTTTTTTTGATAAAAGGCAAGTTACAATAAACAGATTCAGAGTCAGACAAACACCCATTACCATGGGATGATAAAGTTTTGTGGGCTTGTGCAGACACCAGATAAGACAATGATACCTCCACATGTTCCATCAGACACGCAGACCCATGGGGCCACACACTGGCAGCCGCAGCCGTGCATGGCTGGGGCTCAAAACAGAAGGCTCGGAGAAGTGCATCTGATAAGAGTTTGTCAGGAATAAAAGGAGCTCTGTAAGATGAAGGGCATGCGCACACGCCAGAGATCAAAACTAGCTGAAGGAAACCACTGCGGCTCAGGCTTTTAGCCGGATGAAGACTTCCTCCTCCTCCCCTCGTTTTTTATTGAAAGCAGTGATGGCAAGGTCTGGTTCAAATTCAGCAGTAAATGCTCCATAAATTAAAGAGAGCGTAGATTAAAATCTTGACCAAACGCAGGCCTTTTCTTCAAAAAGCAAACAGGGCTTTTATTTTGGTGGTGTGGCCGAGCAGGGAGATTGGTGCATTAATGTGATTAGTGGTGTTATGTCTGTTTTATGTGGGCTGAGGTGGGGCCGTGCAGGCTGACTATGAGCTGTCGACAGTCTGGCTGTGGGTTGGCTCTGTGGGGGTCAGAGGAGGGAGTGCGTCACATGGCCTGAGGCGGGTTTACTGTCCTCAGCTTACAGTCTGACACAGCCGCAGTACTAACGTCAGGTGACTAATGTCAATGCAAAAAGCCCAAGATGTGGCCGTCCGGTTGGACCAAAATCAAGGCCAGGGATCCAAATGTAAAACACAAGGGACTTACTCATTAGACTAAAGAAACAGAATTATTCTACATACACCTTAGTTATCTGTTAGATATTCAAGTGGGAAATGTATTATAATTTTTGGATTAAAAAAGTATTATTAATCCTGCTTTGTGATTTTGTTGTAAAACTTAAACCTGATTAAAATAGTTGATCCTGAAATTGAATTCTTGATAAAAGCAAATTCCACGGTCAGATGTTCAGGAAAGAGCTAGTAAAATATTTTTGTTAAAATATTCAAATAACCTAAATGAGAATGACAAACAGAGACTTTATTAGAAGGCAAACACACATACTGTTTGATTTTATCTTCCAACTATCAACACCAGCTGACTCAGACGGTAACGGTCTTGGTTCCAATTTGGTAAACAGTCTAAACCGTACTTCGACTCAATAACTGCAATGTGTGTCCCAAACTCTTCGACTGACCAAACTGAAAGCTATTCAGCATCCTCACATGTGGAAGCCTCAAACTCAAAGAAACCACAATAAAGGACGAGGGGGGGGACTGTCATCCACATTTCACAGAACAACAATAAAAGGTGGGAAAGACGATACACTATTGTAGTCCTGACATGAGATGACAAACTATTTCCGACGCTGACATCATGTTGGGCAGACAGACTCCTGCAGAAAGACAGATGTAGTGGAGGAGCGTCATTTGGCTTATACAAAGACCTTGTGTCCTGAGGACAGCATGCACAATGTGTAAAATGTGGTCTTCTGATAGCTTGTTTGACAGGACAGTCCAGCCTCCCATCTGCTTGCTGTCTGTACATAAGATTGTGTGTGAGTGAGAAGGGGGGAGACAAAGAGAGAGAGAGATATCTAGTGATTCTATGTGTCTCAGGGACACAGACAGACACACCACCTCTTGTCAGGGACAGGCTAAAAGCCTGAGAGAAGAGGCTGTGTTTAGACAGTGAGAAAACATCTTCAATCACCAGCTCAACAGCACGAGAGTCCACTTTCAAACAGAGTGTCAATAGAGAATTCCTGAAACCGGGATGAGATGGCACTGGGTCAAGGTCAGGTTATGATACTAACAGGCTGCTCAGCCATTAGGGGCCTATTTTGCTGGTATGTATTAGAATGCAACAGAGATTTTTAGCTTCTTCGTGGTGGCTGCATGTGAATTTTACTGGTCTGGAAGTTGTTTAATCCTCTTATGTCAACAGGTTGATTGGTTTTGTTCCTCCTGAATAAAAATGAAAGGAGAGAAATGGAGCTGTTCCCGTAAGAGCAAAAAGCAAAGGAGGCAGTTTCCTGGCAAGGACAATGGGTGAAGAGGACGTGTGGTTGGGTTTGTGTTTTTTTGGTTCAAGCATCAGTGATAAAAGGTGGCAGTCTCCCTGAGGGACAGGTAGAGACGAGCATATCCAGCCACTGAGTCAGATTTCACATTAGTAGGAGCGTGGCGATGCACGCATTTCACTGAGAACCAATGCAGAGGCTATCTGCCATCTAAAAGAGCGGAGGTAGCAAAGCAAGGGTGGTCGGGTAAACTACACCCTAGCCTAAACCCCGTCCCTCCTCCAACCTGACCTGGTACCAAGCTCGCATTACACCTGACGGGTGTAAAGCAGAGGATCGTCATTGCTGGTATGCATTTCTACGATCTCTGGCTCCTGCTACTCTACATTCTAAGCTAGTGGTCTGCTTCAGCGCCATAATATCTCCACAACTAAAAGTGAATGTAAATATGGCATGTGTGCTACTATCAGTGCTACCATTTTGTTTCATTTACGGTGAGGTGTTCATTATAATACTGCTGGCAAATACACATATGCTTTGACATCACAAGCTGTTATGTTTCACCCCCTGGAAAAATCTAAAAGCAAGGCTAGGTAAGGGCAAGGGTCAGTGAGCAAGAGAACAGGAGCAGACTATCATTCGTCCAGCATGAATTGTAGAAAAGGCAGCTTCTGAGTCTCAGTAGCTGTCATGCAGCGTTGCTGGTCTGCTTCTATACTGAACTCAACTCCAGCTCATACTGAGCTGTTGCATCTCTCTCCGCTACCCAAGTAACTCTTCAGATTATAAAGTCGTGTTTTGACCAAAAGTCACGGGGACTATTAATGCACAGGCATCATTATTTAGTAACCATTATCCATGAGTAAAATTTTTAAATGAACATCAGATTTGATTGGAATTTAATAAAAAAACTATAGGCTACGCTTCACCATAAAAACAGCTTTTTTGTGTGGGAGAATAATGGAGAGACGCACGACAAAGTTTGTTACAAAATTTAACAACAAACTGAAAGCCATTAAGTTCTTAAAATAACTCCAGCACAGAGAAAGATATACAAAAATAAAATTACAACAGTTTGGAAGGTTCCAGCTGACAAGAACTGCAGATCAGCTGCAGCATCATGTCTGTGTCCGCCTGGGCGTCGGAGGAACAGGATTTTTAACGAGCGTTTTTACCTGCTGTAATCAGCTGTTCTGTTTGTTTTGGAAAGGAGAAGACCGACTTCAGCTCTGTGTAACAACTTCTTGACTGATGAAAACTTATAACAACAACTTCAGTCCCAGTGTTTAGCTCAACTCCTTCAGCTGTTCGCTGTAAACACACCGCGGCACGCTTGATGCTGTTTTCGAGCAACAGATTTAATGCTGATGAATGTATGTAGCTGACATTGGCGAGGCTTGTGTGGTATCTGACTGTTGATTGTGAAAGGAGCAGTCGTACAGCCAACATGCTCGATTTAAAGCCAGTAACCTCTACTCGCCCATTTAGAAATTCACTGCAAAGCAAGCCCCCTGTAAGGGCAGAAAATTGTATTCTTCTTACACTTATTATCCATTTATGCAAGTACTTATAATAGTGCTATTTTTCCTTT
>JAPMOB010246014.1:0-21156 GCA_029875015.1 Lepomis gibbosus
AGCTTCAAAACGGCTCTTCAGAAACCAATGGGTGACGTCACGGACGCTACGTCCATTTTTATATACAGTCTATGGTTTGGAGTCACCTTTGGTTTTCATGGTCATTGTATTAGATTTATGTTTTCTATGTTCTATGGATTTTCTTATTCCAATGATTGCCTGACTAATGCTTTCTGTAAGTTAAAACCACTGGGAGTGAAATAAACTCCATAGACTGAACCTGATTTGCCTTAGGCTACGTTCAGACTGCAGGCTGTAATGAAACGAACAGAAAGTTGTGAACACTTAATTCAGGAGAAATGTAACTGGTGAGAAGACAATGAGAGTCTCCCGTGAGCTCCCGTGCTCCTTGTTTACTTCTGTGCGTGACATTGTGTTATTCTTCTGCGCATGTGGGTTACTTTCAGGCCGCAGACAGTTCACACTGGAGTCTGATATGGGCCACTTTTAAACTATAATGTGAACAAAAAAAAACGGATCTGGGAAAAAAAAGGGAATTGAGCATTAAGGCCTGCAGTCTGAACGTAGCCTTAGAGTCTGCATCTCAGTTCAAATTCATTATCATTATTTTTTTGTTACATATACTTTAACACAGTCATTGAAGTGAATTCTATTCTATAATACTGATTTACATGAAAAATCATTCAAACTTCAAAGATAAAAGTTAATAATTTATATAATGCTCCCTGTTAGTGTTTTTACGTCATTGTGTTATAGTTACAATGAACGCTCCATGAGTGAGAATTGTTGCCTGTGTTATGGTTAACAGAGTTAACATTAACAGAGATGTGTTTTGCTAGTGTGAGTGAATTTCAGAGGTGAGATTAACTGTTTTGGCCAAGATGCATATCTTACAAAGATATGTAATAGTTTTGTTAAACTATATCAACTAACCAACAGTGAGTATAGCTGCATCCAAATTCAAAGTGTGTGTGTGTGTGTGTGTGTGTAGGTGTGTGGTTTGTGCCAGTGTGTTCTCTCAGCCACCCTATCCTTATTGTATCATGAAGGCTGCTGCCTCCAGAATGGAACTCCTTATTTTCTCATTGCTGCTGACAGGCTCAGCCAAGAGGCTGCTATTTTTAAAAAGGAGTGGGTGACTGTGTGAGCTAATAAACGAGCACACACACACACAGACACACACACATTCACATACGCATGCAAGCAAACTTAATTTGCATAAAAACAGAGATAGATCTTCACCTAAAGTCAGTCTTGCAACTGCAGGCACGTTTACAAAAGCACCTTTGACATTCATATGCTCACACATATTTATGCAACAATGTGCCATCCAGATTTCTGCACACAAATACATACACACAAACATATCTCACAGCTACGGGAAAATGTAAATTTCCATTTTTCTGTATTGAGCTTGTGTCTTGGATCGAACAACTGATCTCCTTTTATTTAAAGCTGTCTATGAATAGTGTTACCATCTGACACCAGTGTACTGCTAGAAATCATTCCTGATCTAATGTAGCGGAAGTTGTTACCACAGCTGTTTTATGCACATTAAGGGGCGGAGAGGCGAATAGAAAGACAAGAGAGTGAACGAGAGGCAGGAAAGGAGTGAGAGATTGCAGAGGTTCATGTGTAATTCCAAATTTCTTCTCTTGTCTTTTATTCTTCTACTTCCGCATCTCATATTTGTCTAATTGTCCCTCATCTCACATTATCCTTGCTTTCATCTCAGTGTTTATTCATATTTCCCCTCTCTGTTGGTTGCCCTTCCTCTGTCTCTCTCATGTGTTCCACAGCCACCATATTTAATACAATTGTCTGTCTCTTATAAAAAGTTGCCTATGCAGTGAACCATTCTGTCTCATGTCAAGTTTCAGTTGAAACTTGTATTTCTTTCTTTCTCTTTAGCCCAATACATACCATTCTCCTCCTGCTGTCATTTATATCCTGTGAAAGATACTGTAGCTATAGACTGTCTATTGGCATAGTGTTGTGGCCTAATTACAGTCTCCCACTGACATCGGTCTAACGTATGGCTATTGACCAGTAGGGTCAAATGCATTAGTTACTGTGTTGCTGAAGGCCCAATTTATATCCCACCTCTAAATGCAGAGCAATTAAACAGATTAAAGCGTAAAGAGTGTTCACTATAGCAAACAGTTTCCAAATGATTCATTTAAAATAATACACCTGTAAAGAAAAGGGATTATGAATTATGAATGTAGAAATCAGTTTGCCGTAAAAATGTAAAAATTTTACGTTGGTTCCACATGTTTTTCAACCCTCTTGATGACTTCTCATTCAAGTGAGAGGACCGGTTTGCCTCAGTGTGTTCCCCTGTGTTCATGTGGCTGGGTAGATATGTTGTACTGTACACACATTGAGGTTTGCTGAGTGTAGGGTTAGAGCAATAGCTGAAGCATGGTCATTGACTACAGTAATTTTGTTATAGTTCCATTCTAACTGCAAATATTTTATGACCTTTACTGCTTTTTTAATTGATGTCTGTATGTGTATGTTTTTTTCTTACACCATTTAAACCCAAGTTAAGAATCACTTTTACTTTTAAAGCGAACTGACACCCTCATTAAAATAGTGCAATTAAGCAACACGGTCAGAAGTAAATTAAAGTAAATGTCCGTAAAAGTATTTGCACCTTCATTTTTATTAATCTTAGTTGTTGTTACTAAAGTGACAAAATATAATTCATACCCAGTCTATCCTGGAAGTGCAATATTTGTCCAAAAACATTAGAAAATGATGGTATTGGGCTAACTGTGATTTAGCCTCTATAACATTGAACAACAGTGTGTGTAATGCGTTGTGTTTCTGTGCTATGGCTCCATGTCTAGCTCCCCTCTCTCTTGGTTGAAGTGACATTGAAACAGGCTGCTTATCCCTTGATCACCGCCAGCTTCATTTGTCTCAATTAGCTACGACAGCTTTTGCTTTTCTCATGTCCACTTCAATTAGGTGGATATGCAACACTGCACATGCATCTGTGTCAAAGACAGTGTGTGTGTGTGTATCTTAGCATGTGAATGTGGGGCAGAAAGAGGGAAGGGAAGGAAAAGAGATTGGTTTTTGACATTCTCTTTTCCTATCTAACATAGCCTCTGTTCACTCTCGCTGACACACGCACAAACACACACACACAGACACATAGACACATAAACACAATCTCACATACACACATGAAACACAGAGAGAGTCATCAGCTGTGTGTTGAGGGGTTAACTAGCATCAGAATCAGGTGGTGCCAAGAGTCAAACACAGAAAAGAGAGGAAGATGATTAACAACCTCTCTTATGTCACTGACAGGTTGAGTCCAACTTAAACACACCATATGCTCTCTCAGCAACAACATCACCCAGTTTTCACACCTCTCAAAATGTGCTTTCTTTACTGTGTAAGATGCTCTTTCAAATGTGTTACTCTCAAGTGTGACTGACTTTCTTTGCTGCAAACACCAAAAGATGTATTTTTACTTATCCTGTTTTTGTTTTTACACATTTGTAAATTGCATATAAAATAAACAACAAGTAGGAGGCTGCTGTTGATACTACTGGGATCATGATTTCAGATTCTCATCTCTTTCGTGGTAATTAGGGGTCTCCAAACATGTGCTGACCTTTACATTGATCTCTCCCTCTCCTTAGTGAGGGAAGCTCACTATTGCTTTATGTTCTCTCTCTTTCAAATTGCATGTCCTGTATTTTTTATATATATTCCTAGAACTTCGAGATTTGTAATTGTGACAGTTCCATTTGTAGCGTTTACTTTGTGTGAGACAGTGATGTTGTTTATACTTGAAAATCATACCTTCACATCTAAAAACAGTGATGCTACGTGATATACTGAAGACATTCATATGTTGTTGTTGTTTTTTAAATACAAAATGGTAAACACCTATAGCACATAAGAAACTTCTACATGTCTCATGTAAATTGTATTTTTTTATAATAGATTTTAATTAGCAGAAATAGAAGCTATAGAATTCCTATAATCCTTAAAAATACACATGTAGTTTATAATGGACACTTCGACTGGTCCCCTGCCTGTGGCAGCAGTGGTAAAGACAAAGATCAAAGCAGTAAGGCTAGACATACTGTACCTTGGGGAACTGAGGGGAGGGGATCCACTAAGCAGCATGAGTTCACCAGTATTCATGCAGGCTTTCAACCAAAGTTATCAATCTGAGCATGCAAGGGTACACAATGCTGTCTTAGATTATATTCTATTATTTTATAGTCTGGATTCATGGTTAAGGACAAAGAAAGATACATGTATTTTGGAGCATCATTTTTTCATTCACAGTCTTGGAGCATCGCTCAGGCTCATTCTGACACACCATCACTCTCTGTATCTCTCTCTGTCACCCAGTTCTGTTTTTTTCATTCTTTCTCTGTCTTTCTTTCCTCCCGTTTTCCTCCTCTCACTAGTCGTGGGGGGGCAGTGTTCCCTTTTGTTATGTTGGCCCTCCTCCTTGATTTGCTCCCTAGATGTTACCATGGAAACTACAAGACACTACATCACCTCAAGTAGAAGTTTCTCAGAGTGCTTGTCTTCGTGTTTGTGTGTGAGTGTGTGCGTGTGACTGTGAGTATGTGTGTGTGGGTGCAGCTCTATGTCAAAACGCTGATGTTGGATTTCAATTTTACTGACACTGAACTGCATATATAGAGGGGACCCCCCTCAAACTCTCTCTCTCTCACACACACACACACACACACACACTCCCTCTCTCTCTGAACCAGTAACAGTTATTAGTGCTAAGACGCTGAGTAACAGTTGAAAAAGCAGGGGGATTATGAAGTGTAAGGGGCGGGGGGGTTATAATGACAAAGGAGGAGACAGGACTATCCCAGATCTAGAAACAGTTACCATGGTAACAGAGGTACAGTAGAGATGATTTTAGGAAAAGATGGCTTTGTGCCATTATCCTATGTCAGAGTATAGACACGGCTACCTCATATGCACTTGTTATCACACAAGCAACTACAGACAGACAACTATATACACAGATACCACACACAAACACAAACACCCACAGATACAACTAATGGACAACTAGTTTACTCCTTAAATGGAAATATAGCAAGTAACTGTCAGCATAATAGAGTAAAAAGAGAGTAAGAATATGATTGTGAAGAAAACATAGAAACTAGATCATAGAGCACAGAAATGTCTCTCATTTTTATTGAAGAAGAAAATTACCTGTAGTTTCTAACAGAAGCAACTGTACAGAAGCATTGCCTGTTAGATTTTAGCTTTATTTTGTGAGTTCTGTATGACCATTCTATTGAATAAAAGTTACTTTTTAAAAGTTACTGATTTAATATAATTACATTACTGTATGTGTAAGTGCATGTACTGTATGTGTGGCTCCACACACTGTAACGAATGTTGTGACTGTGCAGATCTCGGTTCAGATCAGGGAGGCTTACTCCTTCTTCAGTGCAAAAGAGTGTGGGATTAAATGCAGACCCAGGATCAGCTGGTATGACTCATGCTGTGCTCTGGGCTCTCTCTGCACCGTGCTGGGTCAATGAGATAGAGTAGGCGATGATTATGAGGGAGAACTAGACACACACACTTCTACCACCAACACCACGCTGCATTTGTTCATTACTTTTTTTCTGTCTCTCTGAATACCCAAGACTCGTGGAACCCATACACACAATGACACGGACATATCATCTGTGATGTCACTCATAACTTTGTGTGAAGATATTTCTTTGAAGCCTGCAGTCGAGTTTACTGCTCACTGCCCTCTTGGCAGTGGTTGAAAGCCAGAAAATCTGAATTTGGCCAGTGTGGTGGAGCCTGAGGGGAGTTGGGGTGGGTTGAGTGAGCAGCATCTACTGTTGCAGAATGTGATGGCCTGAGTAAATCAGGGCAAAAACATGCTTTCTGAAGGCTTAATATCTTCCTAATGTTACACTTTACAAAATTACCACCATGACATATTTTAGACGGTGAATTAGCTACTGAGAGATATTCTAGGGGAAATAGAAATTCTTCACTTCATATAGATAAGAGTATTTTCAAAGCCAGCATCAAGTGGCCATTGAAGAGACTGCATCCTAAAACCCCACTGCATTGGCAGAAATATTCAAATTATTCAGATTTCAACATCCAGCCCTCTCTTACTTGATAATGAGAGATAACATTTGAGATACTGTATAATGTAATCATGTGCGCGGCTGTGGCTGCGGAGGTAGAGCGGCTCGCCAACTAATCACATGGTTGGCAGTTTCACCCCAGCTCCTCCTGTCCACATGTCAAAGTGTCCTAGGGCTCCCGATGGTCAGACCAGCACCTTGCATGAGAGCTCGCTGCCATTGGTGTGTGAGCATGTGTATGAATGGGTGAGTGAAAGGCAAATTGTAAAACGCTTTGGATGCAAGCCCTATATAAATGCAGACATTTCTCATGCAGTCATTTAAATGACTTACCACCTATTTTCACAGCCTTATCAGCAAGGACAGAAAGACATTTAGGGGCATCAAAGGAAGATTGGGGAAACAACATTGTTGCGTAATCAGAATTACGCAACATCTGGACATACAAAAATACAGCCTAAAAACAAATGTCCAACTATATAACAGCAATGTCAAGTTTATCCTACAGTTCTGGATTCTGGTGGGAGACCAAAGTGGAAATCCACAATGGATGCCTAAGAAGGTTATGTGGCATCTTCTGGCCCAACAAGCTTGCAACTTTAGAATTATCAAGAAAAAAACAATAACAGAAGCAACATCATCTCTTAAATAAGGCAGGGGCAATGAGATGGACTGCTCCAGGCAAAAGAAAGCCTGTTGTAGACCTTTGACAGATAAACCAGTCACCTGATTCATTTGATTATAGACTTTGTATTTTCCCTGCCTCACCTTGATTGTAAATTATTTTCATTCTTTGTTAACAAACTAACAACAGAATTTTCTAAGCCTTGGTGTCTGGATTTTGGGTCCGATCCCCTGTTTTCCTGTGTATATGCTTCGTGAGACAATGTGGGCTAATAGGTTGACAGTAGTACCTCCAACCTTTTTCAAGTGGCTCAAGACAAGATATTTGAGCATGAACAACCAGCCAGGCAGTTCCTTGTATTGGTGTTGGCAGGAGTGTGGACAGTAAGTTAAAAAGCAAAACACAATAAATGGTTTGATAAAGTAGAAGGTAAAGATAGACCGAAGACATTCCAATAAATCTAATTAAACATGGCAATCATAATACAGTATGTGGTCACTGTTCAATAGGTGACAATACGGATCTTACTTTAGCAAGTTCAACTCTGTAATCTCAGATTCAAGAGCTGAATGAAAATACTCCTAAGACAGCAACCTGAGGTATAGTGATTGACAAACACAGCACACAGCCGGAGTCACCGACACTAAGACCGAAAACTGGAATCCTTGCCTCCAGTGATGAACGCGTATAATCAGGCACGCAGTAAAGGCCAGATGATCATGAATGACCCAGGTGTTGAAGGGGGTTTTGCCAGAGGGCTTTAAAGGCATGAGCAAAGAGGCTTGAGTAAAGATACATGAAAAGCTGGGTAAATCTTAATTTAATAATTTCTGTCTTACAATGGAGGGATTAATGATCATGTCAATCTCGAAGGGACCAACATACCAGTAGAACTTGATAGTGTGAGAACAAAGAAAAAGAGGCCGACATGGAAAATGAAAAGCCTGCAAGGACATGCAAAGAACAGGCCTCAGATGAAACCCTCTGTCCATTACTTGATACGTAGGTGTGATTTTTTTCAGTTAAAACCAAACAAAGAGTTTTCATTGGATAAACCTCAAGGAGGAACACGATGTCTCTTGGCGTGTAGCCATTATGTCACTGTACATGTAAATACAGAGCACTCGTCACCATCTGTTGTACACTGTACTTGACCGTGGCAACCAGGGCTTATAGACACTGCACTGTGTGAACCTGCTCAGGTATCCTAGCTCCAGCAGTGCTCCACCACTACCAAGTGCCAAGCTCATGTGAAGGAGAATAAACACCTGAAGAATGGACTTAAAGCTTGTGGATATCCAAGCTGGAACTTTGTAAAAAGAGCCACATGATCCAAGAAGAAGACCAACACTACAAACACAAGAAAAGCAGTCTGTATGTCTACTGTATGCTGTCCAATGCTGCAATGAATCCAGATACTTGGGTACACTAAACAACCACTACTCAAACACATATCTTATCACAGAAGGGTCAACTCCTCAGGTCAAGACTAAGCAGTTTACTGACATTTGAAGGGACACTCTTTTTGATTACAACAATGTAAATATATAACAGGTAGGATAGATGTTTTTAAAGAGAAGTCAAAGAGCCATCTACATCAGAGTAGAGAACCCATCTCTTGGAAGGGGGGGGGCCCTTTTCAACTTCATCTCCAAATCAAGTGGTGGCTAATTTGGCAAAACTGTTGGCTGGTTTAAAACCTGTCTCATCATCTCACCTCTTATGGACGGGTTTGGTTTGGGACATTTGTGCAGTCATCAGAAGAAAGCTGACTAATGTGAGTCCATTAACGAAAGCAACACTCTCAATCAGGACCCCTACCCATGAGGTCAGGCTGTTTATGATCTGTAATTATCCTTGCTGACAGCAACACAGTGAGATATTGGGAGACACACACATTATCCAAATCCAAACCCAACATAGAATGCCAATGTACATTTATATGGCAATACCTAAAATCTGTGTTTGCGCTCATGAACTAGTTTTTTTGTTTTTTGTTTTTTTTTTACACACATCTTACAACACTATCTAAACTGAGTGCAACTTTTTGCATTAATGCTGACTTGCTTGAAAAATGCAATTGGAACATCATTTGTGAGTCTAGCCTATGATCTTAGTTCTATTTTAATGAAGTCATAACCTCATCGGGGACAGTCTGACACACAGGAAATAAAAAATAAATGAAATAAGCAAACATATGCTCTTTTTACCACTACTTAATTTTTTTCTCTCTTTCCCTCAACAAAGATTAATGCATCAAATGTATGACTGTGTGTATGCATGTATATAAACACACTCATGTTTGTGTGCCTGCACGTGTATGTGTGTACACAGTCTGTACGTTTGTAGAGATTTATTTACATTTTCTGCACCGTAAGCGTTTCCGCTACTCGTAGAGTAAGCTTTTTGTCTGTTTGTAGAAACTTTAGCTTTTATAAAAGGCAAAGCATTCTGGCTGCCCCTCTCCGTGTGCGTTTGAGTGCAACAGGAACCTCCTCCTGCACTCTGACTCGCTGAAAAGACAAAAGTTTATGCAGAAAACTTTGTGTTTCAGAGAGCTGAGCTGGGAACATTGTGTCTAATTGAAGAAAATGTGTATGTATGTGTGCATTCACGTCTTTATCTGTTTGTGGCTGAGAGCTTGAAGGCATACCCTGCTGCTGGTAAATTACCCAAAGCAATGTGGTGTGGGGAGGAAGCAGTGGGAGGGTGTGGAGGAGAGGCGAAGTTGGAGATCGATAGTTGAGGAGAAAAAGGGAAAGACAGAGGAGTGATCATTTGGAACCCCATGTCTTTTCAAACATTGTTAGTGCACCCTACTGCCTCTCATTTACAATCTTACTTTTTTCCCCCTCTGAAGCATACTCACATACAGGCACGAGCAACACAAACACACTGACACATTACAGAGAGCAAGGCATTTGGGAACCAGCCTGTTCTCATGCTTTTGCGTAACATATACACGCTTTGGAAAAGCCGTGTCTATAGTACACAAAACGGCGATTTTGCGTGTATAGTTTACGCCCCCCGGTACGTGTATATGAGACGCATCCCGGCAGCGTGTGTATGTGACGCCCCCGGGTGACCGGATGCACGAACATTGCTTCCGGTCGCTAACTAGCTAGGTAGCTAGCTATGTTTTTATTTAAGGAGTTGACAGCCTCCCCGAGGCAATTTCCCTAACCTCAACCATGACATTAGTTAGTAAGTCAGTAAATATATGCCTGCCAACTGCTGCGTATCATATACATGCAAAATCGCCGTTTTGCATACTATAGACATGACTTTTCCAAAGCGTGTATATGTGACGCATGAGATGTGATCGCCTTGTGGGAACATATAATAATGCTCTATATATCTGTATATATAGGACTTAAAAAGTTTGAAATGTATGAAAACTATATGATAAGTCATTCTGGACAAAACAAACTAGCACTCTCCAGGGGTGATAAAAGTATCATCAAAGTCTTTAGGCTATTTTTACATTTTTATAGCATCCGGAGCCTCTTGTGTTTTGTGTGTCTCTCCCTGTGGTGCTGTCTATGGTTTAACATTTTGTATAAACCAGGATTTATAGTAAAAGAAACATTAAAGAAAACAGTTTGTAAGATTGATAGAGAAAGTGAGACACAGGACAGGACAGGAGTGAAGGAGAGAAACAGATACATTTATAAAATAGCAGTGATGATGATAAAATAAAGGCATTACAGAAAGAAATAAAATCTACATTAATCTGACATTCCTAAACAGAGCACAGGGATAGTGTGGGTTTGGTGTTTTGTTCCAAGACATTGCCAATCATATCTGGATGTTGATGGACAAAATGTAGGCAACTATACATTTACTTCCTGGAATTATATCCAGCCACTGGGTCACAACAGGCTTCTCAGTGATTAGAGAGACATGGCCAATTCTGCTAAACGAAAAAGTCCACTGAGGGAAAGAAAGTGTTTGACAGAAAAATGCATGAAGAATTGAAAGCCACCAGAAAAAGTAAATCAAATATACTGTGTAACACTGACATATTGATTTTGAAATGAGGAGGAGAAGATGCTGAATGGGGAGGAGAAAATGAGTTGGGGCAATAGGAGGAGAGCAGAAAGAATGAATCATCTTGTTTTTTATTTGTTTTTTGCCTGATGATACCCAGACATGCATGTTCCCATAGACCATCTGTAATAATAATAAAATGAGCACACTCACATATGGGGTCACAAGCACGCATGTTGGCATATCTAGCACTCTCACCAAACTCCTGAGATAAAGAGCTTGCCAATTAGACATTTACACAATGTCTATATTATGCCTGTATTAATTTCCAGCCTACCTTCTCCATCTGTCAGTTTCTCTTTAATCCCTTTTAATCATATACAGTATATAGCCATTATAATTGCAAATCAAATGGTGATGGTCAAATAAAACATAGAGGTTTAACTACAGAAATAAAATGACTATATAGCGGGAGGTGCTTCAGTGGGGCAGTATATGTTGGTGGTTAGGGGGTTAAGGACCTTTAGCATTGCATTGACCTTTAGCATTCAACATGTTGCATGTGGTCTACCAGGTGAGCTAATTGGCAACCCGAAATATGTTATTAATACTTTTTTTTATTATCTTTCATAGAAAATAAAACAGCACTAATTCTTTGTCAGGAACAATGAGTGCAAAGTTGGAGAAAGCCCAAATGATAGCTAAGATTTAGTTCCAGGGTTTTTAATCCAAAGCAACAGGCAAGACAAAACTCACAGGCAGTGGAAAGTGGCAACATCCAAAATGCAGAATAGGCAATGCAGCAACTGGCAGAACAAACATCATACAACAATGACCGGACTGGGACTGAACAGAATAAACAAACATATACACCAGGGACTAACAAGCAGGGCAGGAGCAACACAGGTGACAGGGGATCAAGGCTAACGAGGCAGGCAGGCAGAGAGACAGCAGGGAAAACTGAGACAGGCAGGCAGAGAGGCAAAAGGGGGAACAAGCATAACCTAGGTACTAAACACTTAACACAGAGATAAACTAAGACACAGAACTAAAATGCAGAACTAAACCTGAGATACATAACAGGAAAGATGCTAAGAGAGCAAAACAGAACATGCAAATGAACCATGGAACAAACAAGGCTAAACAGAAAACACAAGACAAGGAAAAGCCCAAAAAGAGAAAACATGGACTAACTGCTAAACTACTAACCTCCAACTCTTAACGCAAGGTGTCAGCAACAAAACAAACACGGATCAAACGAATAACACAGAGTAGATAAGGGAGACAAGAAACAGGACAACACAAACTCAGACAACAGACTAGGATAATAGAAACTCAACTGACCACACTGAAATAAATGATTTTGTGGTGTAGTAATATTTATTAGGTTAACTGTCACAATTTTTATTTTAATTGGAAGTATCAGTGAGAAAAAGAGTTATTGCCATGAGTAAGTTTTATTATAGTATTTTCACATAATATTCAAAGGTTTCATAGTCATTGCAAATGAACTTAGAAATACCGATGTTTTCTTTTAATAGTTATGTAATGTTTTAATAGCAGTCAGACCCTGCTGTCCCCTTGGTAAGTGCACAAGTTATGCGCTCCACCGAGGCTTTTATTAATTATCTTCATTTTACACAAAACGAGTGGTTTATTGTGTTTGTGGAACTTAAAGCTCCCGAACGGTCGAGCACGTTTTTTTAATGTAAAGTAGACGGTGGTTTTCTTTATTTATTTTTAATGTGGCCAGTACGTTAGCTAGCTAACCAGCTAACCTCTTTTAAGTTTGCACTTGCAGTTGCAGTGAGACGTGTGTGTGTGAGAAGACCGGGACTGACTCAGTTATTAATCTTTCGCTAGATGCTGTGAATAAATGGTGGGTTTCCCAAAATGACGAGAGTTTCCTTAGCGTAATTAACACAAGGCAACAACAGAGTACACAACTGCTAATGTTACACATAGGAGGGGGGAAGGGAGGAGAATAAAACGTTTCTAATATCCGCAGCGTCTCCAGGTCAGCTGAGAGAGGCCGCGAGCTTCACAGCAGCCTCTGCCAGACCTCACCAAAACCCTCACGCGAATTGTTATAAATAAGCTAAAGAGGAAGCTATCGTTTTTGTTATTTTGCAGAGTACTCTCAGTTTGAGCAAACAAGAGAGATGGTCATTCCCAAAAAATGTCCCTCAGTTTATCAGGTTAAATATAATTTAATATAAATGTCCCTCAGTTTATCAGGTTAAATATAATTTATGAAAATACTATCCATTTATGAAAATACTTTTAATATCCATCCATCCATCGTCAACCGCTTATCCCCTGTACAGGGTTGCAGGAGGGGGGGGCTATCCCAGCTGACATTGGGCACAAGGCAGGGTACACCCTGGACAGGTCGCCAGTCCATCGCAGGGCCTCACAGAGACAGACAACCACTCACACACTCACTCCCCGTGTCTGGGAGATCATGCAAACTCCACACAGAAAGGCCGGGGCGACCGGGGTTTTCAACCAACGACCTTCTTGCAGTGAGGCGACAGTGCTAACCCTAGCCCTACTTCACAGACTACTTTTTATATGTCATATTTAAACTAAAAAGAAGCACCACTTGTTGAAATTTTGCATTTACCATCTTTTTGAGTTCTTATAGAGCTACTTATTAGCCTGAAGTATCTGAAATTCAGATTAATTTGTGGGAATTAAAATTAAATAATCTGATGTTATATCTATTCTAGTGATATGAATATAGCCCAAGAAATGTTGCTTCTCCATTATCCCTGGCATTAAAGTAGCTTTGAGTATGATGCATTAATAGATTTCTTTGTATTTTACAGCCTCCACCGGAAAAGTTCTACTGCTACAATATCTGATTTGAACAGCTAATGTAAGGTAAATCTAAAACCCTACCTCTCATTCTTAGTTTTGAGTCGACTTTTATGCTGATATGAAAATCTTGTTCAGATGAGTTTTGATTTATTTCTGTCAGTATTTTTTCAGATTTAAAAAGATGAAATGTAAAACATGTCCTGTGCAGTTCTGCTTGTTTTTATTCGGAGAGGACATATTTTGAATATCCTGGAAGCCATTTGAGGAGATTTGAAGTTGTTGCATGTGCATTCAAAAACTGCACCTTCAGCTCAAACATATATTCAACCTTCGCCTCACACAGACAAGAAATTGAACATTGAAATAGTCACATTTAATTGTTAACAGAACAGTGAAAACAACAAAGGTTTTTGTGTCTGAGTCTGTGAGAGTAAGGGAAAGAAATGGAGAGAGGGCAAAGAATAGAGGTAGAGAGAGATGCACCTGAGCTGAAGAGAGGAAAATAAATTCACAAAATTGACGGGACCCACTTTGGGTCTCGACCCATAGTTTAGTAGAGGTTGAGTTAAAGTTTCAAATGCATACAGTTACTTTGAAGTAAGCAGTTAAGAGTAATGCCCTCAGAGCACTAACCAATGCAGATCCAGGATATCAGTTTTGTATGAATTTTGATGTTGCTTCAATTGACATGTATAGATTATTGAATTCATATAGTACTTTCTACACAAGTATCTTCTGTCTTCTGTTTAAAACAGCGACACGTTGAAGAGAGATAGGAAGCTATTATTCGCACCCTGATGGAATTCCTGGGGGAGTCTTCAGGGGAACTCATCATGGACCACAAGGTAAATTCAAACATTTTCAGATCACAAAGTTCACTTGAGTACATTATATTGACTTCTTATTCACTTCACTAATTGTCAGAAAATTCCAATCAATGAGGGCTGGCTGGAATGTCATTTTTGGAGCTACGACAATAATTATCCCATCCCGCCACTGCGGTGTGGGCGTGAGAGAGAGAGCGCTCCGTTTATTTATTCTCATAGCTAGGCTAAGTAAGTGATTATTACCATAACTTTGATTTTAACTTTGTTATGCCAAGGCTCGCAGACCCAGGTGCAGGACTAAGAAAGGGAGGAGTTAGATGAAAGAGAAATATTTAATGCAGGCTAAAAGGATCGGACATTTAGCAGGTGAAGAGCAGGCAGAGTGAAAATAGATGCGTGCAGAAGCAGGTTGGTGGCTGCTGTACAGAGCAGGGGGAAGCAAGACTTCAGAGCAGACTCCGAGAATAGTTTAGCTGGTCCAGGCGGAGAGCGTACGGGATGAGCAGTGTTTCCGGTAGCGGAACTAAAAATAACACATTATTATGCAAAATTGTCTTTTAATTTTTATTATAGCGACTAAATGCTCTTCTTCTACAATTGTCCTAATATAATTAGGCTTATTTAAATGCGTTCATTGTGTTGCTGTTTGTTTCCAGCCTACAGTTTGATACTGATTAATTTTAAAATGTAGGAAATTAGACTGTTTTGATCTGTAATAAAATTAAGCAATTGTAAAATTAATAAACGGCATAACTTCCACACTGCTGCTGCCATCACTTTAAAGTGCATGCACACAGTTGACGGCGTCATTTAGTTTTCCCTTTGATGTGAACTGGAGCGTTACACTCACTTCTGTTGGCGGGGGTCAGGCACGCGAAAACCCCCCCCTCAATAATCGAATCTCATAATTGAAAATCGAACGTGTACCTAGCGGTCGAATACTCGGGTCCAGCCCTAGTATCAATACGATAAAAAGAACCAAATTTTGCACATGCACATCTGTATTATGCAGTGTTTCCAATATTTAGAGACAGGAAATAAAGTTCAGGAATCCCTAGAGTTGTGCATAAGGTCCATAAGGCCAGATTTACCACAGGTTGCTTGTGCGTGTAAAAGCGAGCGCAAACTTCAGCTGTTAGCGGTACCAAAATCCTTTTAGTCATGCCACTCGGGCAGCTATTTTGGACTACCAAAACCAGGCTCCTATCTCAATGATTGTGAAGAGAGACAGAACTGAGGTTTCACTGGTCACTGGGACATAACAACTACATGAATAGAATTAGCAGTAAAATTCGATAAAAATCCCTGAAAAAGTTTGACGACTTTGCCCCAAAATAAGGTTTAAAAAGCGTTTTTCCCAACCGGTTATACTTCTAATATGCATGTGTCACCACTTCCGTGCATGTGCAGTAGAAGTAACACAGACCCTTACATCAGTGGAACCACTTGATTGGCTGAAATACGTTTCCCGTTTGGCTGTTTAAAGCAGATGATTCGCTTTTTAGCAGGAGGGGCAGGATAACCGGCATCTTTGCCGTTAAGGGCTTTCCCCACAGAGTTGTATTGAGAATGTGATTGAACGCTACCACTTTGCTCCTCGGTTGGCAGTCTTCTCCTTTTTGTATGATTCAAAGAATAAATTTCTAAACTTAGTGAAATTATTTCAAATGTTTAGGATCGATTGGTCTTGAAATATTGATGTTTTTGCCACTAGTTTATAACTTGAATAAAAAATTAAGCTGTACTATGCACCTGATATGTACTCACATATATTTTACAGGATATCAGCAGAGAGGAAGGTCAAGAGGACCAGGCTGAGCAAGTCCTGAGGATCTGAGTCTTCCACACAAGTGAAGAAGATGAAGGTGCATCGCACACTGTGTGGATTGTTATTGAAAGGACTGAGGTACTTGACAACTGTGGAAGTGTTGCAAAGGCCTGTCTCTTGTTCGTGGGCAACACTGAAGGTTCCTGAAGCATGTCAAATGTTTGTTTTTTGGGTGGGTTTTTTGTTGAGATTTTAAGGTTTAAAAGCCTATCCAAAAGATAAGCTACTTATGCTCTATGTAAACAGTTCCTGAACATGTCCTTCTGCCTTTTAACAAGCTACCTCAAACCCATTTAAACACCCTATGATATCATTTCTGTCATCATCTACTCACCCTGATGCCGAAAGGACTGAAGTTTTGTCAACATTCATGCTCTTGTGGAAGTTTGCTGAGATGTTTGTTTCTCACAAAACTGCAGTGAAGGGCAACTTTGCTTCAAACATCCAAAAAATGTCATGAATTTAAAAAAATGTCTCCATACTGGCTATCTGACATAATCCATAAGTGTCCTGCAGTTTACACATTCCTAGACATAACAAAATTGTGTTTCGAATTTGTTTGCTCTCCTTCCTCTGTGGTGCTGCGTGAACACGGACGGACGGGCTGGCTGGAAGTTAGTAGTGTGTGCTAGTTGTGTGCGCAGTTGAAGGAGCATGCATGGGAAGAGCAGCAGAGCAAACTCAGCTCAACACAAGTTTGTAATGTTTCTTGCAAATGTCTTTGCATGTGTGAGCTACAGGACACTCAGACAAGCAGTATGGAGACATTTTATTGACTATTGATGTATATTTTGACGTTTGAACCTTAGATACCGCTCACTGCAGTTGAGTGGGAAAAAAATGTGTCTCTAACTCACAGAAGAACACGCATGTTAACAAAATTTCACCAATCCTTCTATTGACAAAAGGGTGAGTAAATAATAACAAAATTACTCTTAGGGTGAACTATACCTTGTTGTATTGCCATGCAAACTTGCTGGAAAATGTTTTATTGAGAAAATTATTTCTTCACTTAAGAAAAAGAAATGGGTTGTTAAATGAAATTTGTGTCATTTTTTTGTTCATTGTTTCAATAAAGAAAAACATTAAGAACAAATTTAGGCAATTTAAGCTGCAGAAATATTATGTAAAATGATGTGTACATGTTACTTAAATATAATCCATAAATAAAAGTTAGAAAAGGTATTTAAAATTACCTTGAAAAGCCATTGGTTTTAGGTGAGATTTTTCAGTTTCAAGCAGTCAAGAGATTAAGTTACACGTGCAAAGATGTAGAGAGTAAAACTCACTAACTATATTGATAAACATCTGTAAATTACCAGAGGTTTGCTAGTAAAATAAACTTATATCTGCAAGTAAAGTTTACTTGTAGAATTTACTTACAATTTCTAAGTGCAAAAACTTTTCTCAAGTAAATAACACTCAAGTAAATAACACTCCACATTTTTTTCAGTGCAAAACCCCCCAAAACTCAGAGTGCTAAAGTTAACGTAGCCGATAGGCAGAATGTGGCATTCTTACATTCTTACTTAAAAACAAATCAAAATATGTCCTAAAATAAATACAATGATGCTGTCCTAAAATAAAAACATGTATAGATTGCCTACATATCAACTAATGTATTTTAATCAGGTAATAAGGCATTTCACATATTTTCAAACAATCCAAATAAGAAAAGCAAATGTTTTTGTTTATTTGTTGCTTTAGTCAGGTCAGTCCTATTTGGCTGGCTAATCGAAGAGCATGTGCTTTAACCCCACTCTAACTTGAATGGGGATAAAATGATTAAATTGTGCAGTTCTTCTAGATTTTCCAAATGTTATACGACCAAACTGATTAAATTTTGTCATTTTGCGGGGGTTGTGACAGGAAGTTAAGCACCGTTTTATAGTATTGACACTGTGGGCCAAGTTTAACTAACTTGGTTGTGATTGACCAGTGAACACAGTCCATGCACTCAGCATGCTCCTATACACACCCCAATGACACTTGCATGGCATTTAAACCAGTTCTTCAAGTGGATAAAACGGTGCAAGTACTCTACCTTCACATGTTGGCATGTATATTGGCTGGTACCCAATACTTCCACCCAATAACACTTAAAGGTAATGTTTTATTGGCTTATGGCCTGAACCAAAAAAGGACATTAGAGTATGTATAGTAATACATTTTTATATAGCTGTATTTAGGGGAAATGGCTTATGCTAACCAAGTCCGGCGAGTCCTAGAAATGAAAGGAGCATGCAAAAGATTCTGTGAGGGGATCAATTAACCTATTGTATACAATTGTAGTTGCAGTACTTGTACTATATTAAAAAAATCCTTTAGATGCTATTCTAAAGGAATGCTGATCATGATGCCACCCTAGAGACAACACCTTGCCAAAAAGGAAATTGCACCACGGAACTTTCCTAAACTCCAATAAGCATTATGTATTTTCACGCACCATGCGAAGAAAGGTCATGCTGACCTGTGAACCACAATGCTGGAGACCCAGTACAGCTATAACTTTAGTCATCATCATGAGTGACAGATGCATATTATGAAAAGTTGTAGGCTGTCCAACTTGCCGCAAGTGGGAATAAATAGCTTAACTGATGACAGCAATAAAGGCATCTCTCATGAACTGAGACAGAGTGTGAAATGTTGGCCCAGCTCAATGACTTGTTTGAATATGTGACTGTCTGAGTCACCTGATACTGATAAACAGACGGTATGCATCACTTTAGTGCTATGTTAAGTCATGGCAATGAGTTCCTGACTGAAGGGAAAACATAAATAAATCAAAAACAGCACAATTACACCATTAACATCAACACTTTTGTATACTATGAAATGAGAAAAGAGAGGAAAACTTTCCTTTCTGCTCATTCAGAGGGAATAAGGAGTTTGGCTGAGAGGGAAAAAAACTGCTTAATAGACTGCTGATGTGCTGAATGATAGATCTGTTGAATGGCCATAAAACCTCTTTGGTGTAAATTGCTCCAAGTTTCTTGAAGTTGCTTGAATCTCTCCAATCACCTTTCCCAACTCCAATTTTCATTTCCGCCTGTCCTTTTTTTTCAAACCGCTTTCGTTCTCTCCTTTTCTCCTCTACCTCACCATCCTTCCCCAGTCTTTCTTCATCTCCTTTCTTCTCTCCTATTACCCATCCTAATGATAGCCAGTCTTCCCAGAGAGAGGCACTGATGGCAGTGAGCGCCAATCGTTATATTTAGATCTAATTAAAGATCATTATAATCTATCAGCACAATGGAGACCAGGCTGTGATAGAGTCTGAAGAAAGGGCATGGGAGAGAGGGAGGCAGGGAGTAAGAAAGAGAAAATGAGATGGATAGCAGGAAGGGGAAGTGCGGGAGTAAGAGAACTTGAAGGTGCCTCAATCATTGACAACCTCAAACACCCCCCACCACCCTCTATTGTTCCATAACTACCCCCTTGAATTCCCAATTATCAAAATGTGATTACAACACATTACAATGATTGCGACCCTTGTACAGGCACAAGAGCAAAAAGAAAAAGGGTGGAGTGAGAATAAATTATTGAATAATGAGAGGTCTGTGAGAATATGCTCCTGAGTGTTATTAGTATGGGGGGGGGTCTTTGTATGGTATTAAAATGTAATTGCATTAACCTGGGTAAAGTAGTAAATTTTAAACCAATACTGCATAAAATCTAACACATTCACAACGCAGTAGAAAACTACACAGGCTAACAGCAAACCAGAGTTTTCATCAGAATCTTTATCTTTTTCGCTTTTCAAAAGAAGAGCTAAAGAATGATTCCAAAACCCCCTCACCACCTTTAAATTTCCACAGTTGATTTTTCACAGTACAGCCCTAAGCTGACTGTGAAGTGACAGAGAAATAGAGAAGCAGTGGCATTTGCCAAACTCTTTTCTGTATCAGTTGTAGTGCTGCGGCTGGCATGGAATTGCTTTAAAAGCAATAGGGATGAGTACAAATTTCACTGGCCATGTCTCATATTACTCTTTCTTATCAGTGTTGGCTTTTGCCAGAGGCTTCATGGAGCTTATCACAGCCATAGCCAACTCCTTTTCCATTTGAATCACAAGCTGAAAGTATCACTGCTTTATTTGAAACTTTAGGCCACACAGAGGATTGCCAAAATGGTCTTTTAATTGGAAATCAAAGAACTTAATACATTTAGTAAACCTGTGGCAATCCCAATTTGGCATGATCTGACTGGAGAACAGGTTATTACCTTGTTCTAATAGTCCTGTGGAAAGTGGAAGGGATACTTCAGTGTTGATCCCTGTAGCACTGTCCATGGTGCTGATAGTAGAAACAAGGTGATTTTTTTTTTTTTTTAAAACATGCGTCCACACACCTACACACAAATACACAGAATTGGCATTTAGCTTAAAATGAACAGTTAGATAAAACGGTTGTTGTTGTTTTTTCATTTCATCCTCAAATATAAAGACAATTTTGATCAATTGTGCACAGGGAGCAGCCTCATTTTTGCATTTCCTCCCTGTCCCCCAAAACACACGCACACACGTAAGACACTTAAAGAGAAATCTGGATGAATCTGAGAACACTAGCCCTCTCTCTGTTTGCTGATGTCTGACAAATCCTCTTTTATTTAAGCAACGTAATGACTGAAAATTAATTTTTCATGCCCATTCCTTGTTCCCCTATTACCAGTGAATTATACAAATGTGTGTCAGTCCTTCATGCTAATAATGTGTGTACACATTTGTGTACATGTTGTGCAAGTGACTTGTTTCTATACTCGTGCTGCAGCTGGATGCTTGACTAGGTTTAATTACGCAGAAGCAGGCTTCTTGTTTTGCACTTGTGCAACACATTTCCACTTTCTTTAAGGTCAGTCATGGCTGTAGAGTTTCTAACTCACACCCCTGCTATGGTCTTTCTTTCTGAACAATTTGCCTCTCTCACTTCTTCAGTTGCTTTTGGATTTTGTATCTGTTAGTATATATATATATAT
>JAPMOB010246015.1:0-14763 GCA_029875015.1 Lepomis gibbosus
CCAGATGTTGACGTATTGTACAGAACTATGCGTGTCTATGTCTCTGTGTGTGAGAGAGGGAGAGATAGAAAGAGAGAGAGAGCTGAAGGCCGGCAGTGGGGTCGTCAAGTTATAGAGGGGGTGAAGGATCCGGTTGATTGTGGTTTGTTACAGGTAAACCGGACTGGCTGAGTTATGGCATATTCCAGCTCTGGAACCACTTGTCCGTGTGGCAAATAGGGATGTATATGTGTTTGAATGAGTTTGTGTGTGTGTGTGTGCTTTGCTGATCCAGCCACAGATGCTCCTGCAACCCTGTCACGATGAAATGTGGGGCCTATTTCCTCCCATTCCCAGCTGAGCCAGTGGAATTGGGGAGTTTTTTTTTTTTAAACAAAGAGAACAGATAAAAAATGGCCGATAATCCAAATGTGATATTCTTCTCCGCTGACCTGATGTGTCTGCTTCTGTCTGTGTGTGTGTGTCTTTTCAGGAGCACTTCACGCCGGAGTGTAAGTTTAAGGAGTGCGTTTTTGAAAACTACTACGTCACCTACTCGTCCATCCTGTACAGACAGACCCAGTCGGGCCGGGCGTGGTACATCGGTATCAACCGAGATGGACAGGTCATGAAAGGGAACCGTGTCAAGAAGACAAAGGGAGCTGCGCACTTCCTGCCCAAACTCATTGAAGGTACTACAGATTAATATATATTGCACAAGATGTTCCAGGCAGGGACAAGTGAGTGTTAGTGTAAGATGCTTAGTGCTCGTCGCCATTGTCATCACACTGTGTCCAGTGCAATTTTCTGTGGAGGAAGATGTAGCTAATGCTGTCTGTGCTACTTTTTTTTCTGTTTATTCTAAACATGCTGGAAGTCTAAAACCCACCATCGCCTGTGTTTAAAAGATTCTCAGTATCGAATGTTCAGAGCATTAAATGAGAGAAGGAGAGAGATAATATCACTCCCAAATGTTTATTTTATCTAACCAGGCAACATTTGGAGCGCGGTTAAAGCTGCGTTAACTGCTTTGTTAGCTACTTGGGGTCAGTGGAAAAAGCTGTAAGCATGACACAACTTTGTTTGTAAGTGTCAGTGTTAGCAAATAGTCTCTTATTCACACATCCAGTAGAGTCATGTTTCTGTCCACCTGAAGTCCAATAGTCACTCTCTTTTGTATCATCCCCCTCCTGAGGGAAATACCTGGCTCTTTAGCGGCTAAATGCTCCACTGTGGTCTTGGGCCAGTTGCTAACTTTGTCTCTCTGTTTGTTGCCAGGCAGGCAGTGTTCTCTTATTTTTTTTTTTTTTTCCTCCTGCTGCTGCTGGATACGAGATTGATGAGATTGAGAGAGTGGACCGAAAAAGGGCAATTGAGGGCTGTAAAAAAACAAAATAATGAGCTGAAAGAAAAATGCTTTTTAGTAGAGCTGAGGTGATCTGCAGAGTTAATGAATAATTATGCTTCCGTCACTGTAAAAGAGCCGTTATATTAAGCATAATCATTTGATCCGTTATTCATATTAAGATATTAATCGGTGCAGCTTTAAAATCATAGTTTGGGAGCGATCCAGTGTCATCTATCTGAACATTTTTAACTTCACTATTTGTATGATTTCCTCTCTCATTCAAATATTAAAACATTTGCAAGTTGTAGTCTTTCCCCGTATCATACTACCTGTGGGCATGAACTAATTAGGATGAGGAGGATGTAATGCAATTTCCCAATACTTTTATTTTACAGTTATTTAAAACAAGAAAAAATAACCTTGCTTGTCCATAACAACAATAACAATGAATCGAATGAATGAAGTACTTTGTTGGTATCTGTATCACTTTAAGGGTACTGGTATTGTAAAATTTTAAGTGATACCCAACCTTAAACATCTATACTGTCTCTCGTCTTTACCCAGTCTTAACATTTTGCAATCTTCTCCCTCCTCAGTGGCCATGTACAGGGAGCCATCTCTACATGATGTTGCTGAGCAGAGTCCACCCAGGAAAACACCCAAGACCTCCAGTGACTCGCCTGTGCTGCAGAACGGCAAGAAGGACCCTCAATCCAAAACCAAAACCTCCTCCTCCTAGCGCTCAAAGACTCAACAGGTGGAGGACATGGGGCACTGGGAACCAGTGGACACCTGAACAGAGTTGTTAGGGCTACCCCCCACCTGCTGCCTGCAACACTGACCCCCCCCGGGAACTCTAAATACCACAATGCACTGGACTAAAGTTCGAGAAAAAAGGAGCAGGTCCAGGCAGAGTGGAGCTGGCCATTGGGAGGCCCCTTTTACCTTCACAGATCCCCATCCACACCAGCCCCATCAGCCCTCTACCTTATTATTTAATAACCTCTGTGATTATCAAAGCCTGGGATATAAAAGCAATAACTCCATGAAGAGGTGAACAGTCTCCTAGCATCATATAGCATGTCACCACAGCGTGTTTAACCTGCTGGAAGGAAATCCCATTCACCTTTTAGCTGTCATTCAACAGAATCCTTCCAGTCAACCAAATATCCAAGCAAAGTCTTCCTGGTTTTACTACAACGGGTGCGGCGATCAAATCTGTCCCTCTGCAGCACACACTTTACAAATGGGTTGTGTTTTTATTTCCCCACAGGGTTCCATGCTAATGTTAGCCTGACACAAGACACTGTCACAGAGACCCTTGCAGACTTTTGTTCTGCAGCCATCTGCTCAGTCCACATCTTCTGTGTGTGTCAGCGACTTTGTGAGATGGCCTGGATTCTTGTCAGCCCTGCTTGTGTATGTTTGTGTGTGTGTGTGTGTGAATGTGTGTGTGTTCCCTTCTTCTTCCCTTCACCTTTGATTTGATTAGTTTGTGACATGGACTCAATTTTCCACTCTGTGGCACAAGAAAACCCCTCCTGTCCTCTCTGGCTCTGTTAATGGAGTCTGGGGCTGATCAGAATCATTCGCCCCTCAAACGATGGGCAGAGAGCTCCCTCTGCACACTGCGTAGCCACACACACTCATTATTACACTGACATTTACACACCCACACACATGCGCAAAGGTGTGTGTGTTGTGCACACGCTTTAGGCTCTTTAGGCCCTGATATCTATGAGCAATGACGACAGAAAACACACTTAACACGATGACACGCGTTAACACACACACTCACAAATGCACACACACACACACACGCCGTGTGTGTATGCAGGTTGTGGGAGATGATGAGGATATCATCAGTGTGATGGGGTACTGATGGAACCTGACTGTGTAGCTTGGGATTGCACTGCAATGGGTTTTTTTCACTGTGGCTGGCCATGCATTGCACAAACCCACAATGCCCACACAGCATCTGTGGAGCCTCTTTCATTCAATGTTGTATTCTTGTCTAAAACACGGAAATATGTTTATTTTTAATTACTACATCCTTAATGTACACATTATGATGAATGTGAAAAAAATGTGCATATGATAACATTTTCTTTAGATTCCTATGATACACTATGGTACGATATGTAGTTTTTAAAGGTTTTACATTACAAGTTTTGGGGAATACGTCTCAGCCTATATTTGTATAGTGTGTTTCCGTCGAGAGAGGAGACAAAATGACTCCATTGACAGCACTTGAGTAACACTGGGTTAGGAGTGAAGTTAAATTTTCAGGCTTTGGAGACAGAACTCTAGTGTGGAGTTGAAGATGGGGGTGTTTACCCGGCAGTGTCCAATGAAATATACCATCACACTGCTATATAGGTAGTGCAAGATCCAGGTTTTGTATTTAAGCTTGACCCATACTAGGGACTAAAAGTCACAGTATCTCGGCTTCTGGTGCATGGATTTTGACCGTCCTTTTTAAAATATGTCTCCTGAACGTCCCCAAGTTTTTTTTTAAAATCTTTTTCTAAACGTGTTCAGATGAATTACCATAAATATCTCCTGGACACTTTGGTTATGATGTAAAGGAATTCAAGCCTTTTTTACTTGTCAGTTCAATGTCTTATACTATAATGATTGAAACTTAATATATTAAGAATAGTGTGACTGTTTTGTGAGGGGGGGAAATAACTATTAATTAAATAGCTAGCTGTGGCCAGGGCTGTTTCCAGCTTTTCAGGGGCCCTATGCAAGATGTTGTTTTGGAGGACCCTCTTTTGTGAAACTATTGTGGCAGGGTTCCAAACCCCCTGAGGTTGCCCGTGAGCATGCACTTAACATTTAAATGCATTGATCTGGTGCACTTTAAGAGGAAGAGACGCTAGATCCTTGAAAAACTCAAAGACATTTTCTCTCTCTCTTAAATTCAAATTATCTTGGTTTACCCCAGCAATTTAAACCTACAGAAAATAAACACTGGGGAGAAAGAAAACATACAGGATTTAAAAAATCTGCAATGTAATCTATATGCGCATCAATGAGACAGTTATGTTCCTTAAAATTATTTTAAATGTTAGGACATTAGACATTAGAATGAACATAGATAAATAAGAAAAGCCATTGCAGGAAATCCAGTCATGGCATCCATATAAATGATAAAAACACATACACATAATATATATTTTGCTGTTAACGTGGAACTATACACATGTAACAAGAAGCCCCCTTGATGAACTTTTTGGGTCTGCTTCTTGTGAGGTCCAGAGCAGTCATGTCATCCAAAGACTTGGCAAGTTCCTCATTTCTTGAGCCAGTTCCTTTCTGACAATACCATTTTTATTTCCAGAGCTTTCTGTGCTGCAGAGCTCGTCACACTGGTTGGACAATGCCTCACCATCCAATTCAAAAGTCAAGTAGCACTCCAAATCAGACTTGCAGGACACCCAGTGTTTCAAACCTTTCCTTTAATGACTCAGTTGTGGTAGTCTCTTCATGGCATCTCGGACAGGCTTGTCTGCGGCTTCACAGCCTCCATATTCATCTCCTCACTTATGTGTTTAGCAGAAGAGCAGCAAAGCCAATGTCTCTGTATCTTGTCAGCGAGATTGTTACCTTCATGAGGAGGCCTTCAGACTGCAGGAGCTTGCTTACGTGGTTTACTTGGTTGACGATATCATACCATACCACTGTGCACATATGGAAAAGGGTATGACCGAAACTCTTCTGCCAAAGCTTGTGCTTCAACCTTGGTCAGGGCATCTGTGGCTTGACCTCCAACAGTGCCTCCCTTCTGGTAGGGGCCTGGTACCACACAGCCTCTATGCTGTGGAGCTGTTGACACGGCTCTACCGCCTCATTGCTCTCCAGGATTTCAGTGTCAAAGTCCTATGGTTGTTTAAGATTGACCATCATTGTGCTGCTGCTGATGGTATCTGCAGACCCCGTAGCTGCATCAGCCACCATAAAATTCAATGTATGCGCCCCACATGGAACATTAAGTGAGCAAGGATTTTTCCTCCAACACTCTTGCTTGAACACATTTGTTCTTCCCCTTTATATTGGCCCCATTGTCGTGCGACTGTCCTTTGCATTTTTCAAAAGGAATATTCAGCTACTCAATCCTGTTCAGAATCAAAGATGAGAAACCAAGAACTGTTGTTCGGAAAGCCACAAGTAATCCTACAACGTGTTGCTTGATTTGCGTGTTTCGTCCGCTCTGACACGCCTTACCGGCATGTGCTCTTGGTGACTTAGGTCAGGAGTGCAGTTACCATTCACCTCATTTTGGATCACATTTCTAAAGTAGCTTGAATGGCTGAACTGACCACTTTCTACGTGCTGCTTCATGACAACATCAAATGTGGTGAGCATCTCCACCTCTTTCAAGAAGTTCGCAGTTCCAAATCCTTCTGTGTTGCCATGTGGGTTGTGTGTCCCTCATTTTTTCTCGAGTAGGTTAGCCAGATCCGCGTTCTGACAGAACTCAGAGGCAATCATCTCGATCAACTGGTTGAACAAAAGAAGGGTGTGGTGCTCGTTAGTCTGCTTGGGCTGGCAAAACTATTTCAGAGTGACAAAGTTTCCTAAGTTAATCAACACAATTTATCAATAAGTATTATTCATATTGTTACACTTCATACTTCATACATTACAGTGTCCCTTAGAGTATACACCCAATTTTAAAATTGTCCCTTTTTGTTGCCTTACAGCCTGATCTTAAATCACATCAGGCTTTATATCCACTATAGTTAACACAGGGCTAGACTTGTAGCTGAAGGCACACCATTCGAACACGGCTCGCTATCACTCTCTACTGGAGGCACTGCCATTTATCCTATCTGTCAACCCACACAGCACAAATACTGCAATCCACACGCCACCAACTCAAAGTGAGATGAATTATTTGACTATACTGCTTAAAAGGATTGTAGTCTAATCAAGCATACTAATGCTTGGATGGATCCCAGCTGGTGTCAGCGTTGGTCTCTTGGACCTTATCTCAGTTAGATCCCTCCATACCCACCCAAGTTGTGTTAGCCTAGCTGTGTGCACAGCAGCAAAGGCACATCGGCTAACTAATAGGTGAAATATAACACTTGCCAGAAAATATTCTAAAAGTGAAATCAACATAAATGTATTTTTTACTGCAGGTTTTTTTTTTGGTTCCAATTGGAGTCATTGGTCAAAAATAGTACCTCACTCACTGAGTGATGGTCTAATGATGACTTTGTTGACACAGATACAACTCCCCTATCCATCGCAGCATCTTAATAACAACGTTTATAGATTTTTGTATATTTAGGGTTAGGGTTCACTCAACATATGAGGGTGTATGGTTACACCCGGTCATTTTAATAAAAACATAATTTTTAAAAAATCATTGAAAAGTCTAATATTGTAGCTTAGGGGCCTCCCAGGTGGCCTCAGGGGCCCTATGCAACCACATGGTCCACATATAGCAAGAAACTGTCCTGGCTGTAGCACATAGAAGGATGATGATTTAAAAAAGCAGATGGAAAGATAGATATTTATCTTTGATTGATGTGAACTGACAATTTTGTGTTTCTCTGATGGACTCTGTTAAACCAAACTATTTATTTTATAATATTTCACTATTCTCGTTCAGGTCGACCTTGTTTTTTTGTGTTTCAATTTGCTCTTTCCATTCAATACGAAAAGCAATCATTTTTCATATAAAACTTTGTTGGTACTACATGCCATGCAGGGTAATTGTTTCTGCCTAATGTTGATGTATTGTGGGAAGCGAGGGAGGGCTGTGTGTTCAGCAGGCGAGACTATGATCAGGGCTCCGAGAGACGTACGCACCAAAGATGTTTAATAATTTGAGGTAATGAGCAAAACAAAAAGAGTTTTACGAGAGAACTGCAGTAATGTGGAGAGCATTCCCTGAACACACACACACACACACATTTACATTTTCACACATTGTTGTAAATAATAATAGCTGATGACCAGTGAAGAAAAGATGCGAGCTTCGAAGCAAAGTGACTGCTAACTGAGAGATGAAGCAAACTTCGCCTGTGCTTTTCCGAAGAGAGAAAGAGAACAGGTGAGAAGAATGAAAAGTAAGGTTGTATGAGAGGGAAAGAAAGGTCAAAGGAAGTAAGGACGGATCAAAAGTAGAAAGATAGATGGTTCAACAAATAAACTAAAAGGAAGGACTTGTGAGGAAGAAAGAAAAGAAAGTTACAGTTCAGTGAATTGCAACCCATTATTTTTTTTATTTATTCAACACAAGCTAGTGTTAAAACCTCAATCACACTAAATACTTTAATTAAGTTGTTAAATAGACCCTCAGGTTGTTGTGTATGACCATTCACCCCCTATGGATCGTTAAATCCAGAACCAAATGTTTGAGTACTATTCACAAAGTAATTACACAAATATTTAGATAAGTAAGGCTCCTGCCTACCAGAAGAGAATCACGACTGTCTGGGACAAGATAGAGAGATACTGTGAGATGGGAGGAGAGGAGAAATTCAGCAAAGAGACATAGCCATGACTTCTGTGATATTTACTTTAAGGGCTGGGAAATCTTTGTTGCAATATTTTCTTAAGTATGTGCCATATTTGTTGTTTTCAGAATCCGAGTCTGAATAGAAAGAATGAGCTGTAAAGGAGAGTTAAGGGCTAACATTTTTGTTCAATCTATTAATGTGGTCTATGAAAATAATGATGTAATTAATGTAATAATGTCATTTAGATAAAGTTCAGATTAGCTAGATATGTAACGTCCACTGATTTTACACATGAAAGTCAGTGTCAGCTTTGTACAGGTGTGCTCAGACAGAAAGTGATGGAAATTTTTCGCCTTTCTCATTACTTGCACAAATTTTACCACTGTACTGTTTGAGCAATGAGTGTTTATTCATCCCAAACAGCCAATGTACTGACTATACTCATGTTAGCTGTAAGCTAGCTAGCAACCGACCGCATGTGCGGTAAGTGTGTGCCTGTTATTTTCTGTCATTTTCCTCCAGTCTCCTTTATTTTCCTATTTGTGCTTAGGCAGAAACATTTTTAAATCAAGGTAATGTTTGGATTTGGCTCAGATGTTTTAAAAGAAGCCTGCATTTCATACTGGAGGGATGGGGTGAGTCCCCAAACTTTATGGAAGTGGAATACTAAATTTCTTGGTAGTCCCTTTAAAGCTAAAAAGTATTTTTTCTGTTGGTGCGTATGCTTGTACAGATGCAAAAAATGATCGCACACGAGGTGGCATTTCTAGATAAGAGGGCACACATATAGACTTCATTTGTTTGTGGTACTTGTAGGGCTACAATCATCTCATTTCCTGCCTCAAACTCTGTGTTTAAGTGACTTTAAACTTTAGCCACAAGAGCCAAGAGTTTATGAAACCAAGCCATCAGATCTCACGACTGAGCGTCAGTCAACACTGACATCTAGTGATGGATTCCTATCTCAGTACTACATACTATGAGTGAACTCAGTGATTAAACAGAATCCAGTACAAATGATCCATCAGCCACTTATAGTTGCATCAGCCATTAGTGTGCAACTATGCATCATTGTGCCACTGTAGAAAATGCTGATAGATTAGCTTTTTTATTCCAGTTTGCAGACTGTTATTGCAACACTCATCCTCATGCTGCTCAACCAGGATTAACTATCCATCAGACAGGAACATTTTATGTTCGTGCCCGTGCCGTTTTTGACTCTTATTTTTCTGTAATCTAATTACTGTAATTATTTTGCAGAAATTGTAACAGATATTATCTTTTGTAATCAGATTAATCTTAATTAATAATTAGATGTTACCTGTTATTAGAGTACTTCTGAAGAGTATATTTGGGTAAGCAGATGGGGATAAAGTTTTTAAAAGAGGAGGCTTGAAAATGTGTATCCCACTCTGTTTGCAGCATTATTGTTTTCACTCTGCAGAAAGGTAGAATTACAAAAATGTTTGAGTACAGACAGTTTGCATGATTGCATGAGTGTGTGTGTCACAGACTCGTGTATGTGCTTTGCGGTGTTCTTACTCTCCCATTTTTCTCTGCTGTTAGTCTTTTGTGAAGCCTGAAATCAGCGTCTCTGTTATAGCCTGTGTGCTCTGTGGCCTTCAGGCTTCACTTCAAATGATTCTGTGTGAATTACCGGATGTGAAGATTGCCATTTATCTCGCCCGCTGTCTATCTGAACACATGTTTGAATAGTGAAACCGTCCCATGGCTGAATACACTGCTTTTAACTAGCTGATAAATCTCTGGATTCAGCTCTAAATGTTAAATATTGGCCGTTTGGAGGGCTTGGCATAACCATGTCTTTGGAGTAAAAAAAAAAACGTTGGGAGGTGTGTGTGTGTGTTTGTGTGTGTGTGTGTGTGTGTGTGTGTGGATATCGAAGGGGGTTAAATGATGTATATCTGATTCAGCGGCACACTTCACAGATCACACACACACACACACACACACACTTCTTTCCCTGGGGACTCCCTTCCTTCCCATTTCTTCCGAGTCAGGGCCCTCCCTGCTTACTGAGCGAATTACAACTGCAGAGAGGGTCATCCGGGGTTGTGAAGGACTCAGCTAGAGAGAGAGAGAGAGAGAGAGACATGTGTCACATACTGTAGTGTACTCACAGTCTCCCTTTGAAGTTGTACTTCCTCTCTCTGATCCCTTTTGCAAACACAACATCCCTTTAACCTGGAGGCAGTGTGTGTATGTGTGTGTGTGTGTGTGTGTGTGTTTGTGCGCGCCAGTAAATGTGCTTTTTCTAGATCTCATTCATCAGCATTGGTTCTTGTGCGTAATCGTTGTGTAACTGTGATTGAATATCTCTGTATGTCCATTATGTGTATCCAAGAAGAGGGAGAATAAAGTATCAGGCAGAGAGAAAGGGAGAGAGGAAAATAGATGATAAATCAGAGGCCAAATCAATGAGCACGAGTCCTTGGGCAGAAAGCAATAAACTCCATTAACAAGGTGCAGCCACATTATCTGGGAAGGTCTGAAAAAAACAGAATTAATATTGATATAGAAACCAACTGTGTGTGTGTGTGTTTTTAGAGCTTTTATTTTTGTAACACTTTGCCCCTTTGTGAGCTTGGTTGCTGTTCAAGTGTGTGTGTGTGTGTGTGTGTGTGTGTGTGTGCACGCATTACTTTGAGGTGGAGTCCCTTCACCACATCTGCAATGCAGCAGAAAACACAAAAAGAGAGGGAGGAAGAGAGAGGCTCACGTGACAAAAAGAGTGACGCCGTCCTCGGACAGATTTTCTCTCTCTCTCTCTCTCTCTCTCTTGTTTTTTTTTCTTCAGCTGCTTCGCAAAAAAAAAAAAAGTGCTTTTATGTCAGAATCCGAGCACGTGCTGGATAGTAGTAACCAACATATTAACTTAAAAAACAATCAGAAAAATCAGGCTGTGTTTTTAAAAGCACACAATCCCTGGACACATCTGCATTGCACACACAGCACCCTGCACCAAGCCAGCGCAGATGTGGCTAAATGGGGTGACCTTTACAACAGATCATGGAGGGACTTCACCTCTCACAAGCTAATGCACCGACAATGTTTTAGTGGTGACTTTACACTGTACTTTACACATTGTGTTTCGAGTATTAGTTTAAGTGCTGTGACTTGTAATGAAATGATATGAGGGATTCTGAGTATTGGTTTCCATTTGAATGCCCTTTGATGAATCTTGGTTAGTCTGTCCATGCGTGTTTGATGTGTTTTATTTTAATTGCATATCCGTGTCTTTTATCCCATCACATACGTGGGATATTGAACAACGGAGCTCATTCTACAAAGAGAGGAAAACTATGTTTGTCAAAACTGTGGGGTTTCAAACCTCTTACTCCTGATCTCCCACAAACCTCCAACACTCACCTGTCAATCAGTGTCTGACTGACTGACCTCTGATCTGCGATCTGTTAACGGGGATTTAATTGGCTCGCCGGCAGTATGTGGACTGCTCATTCACCGTCTGTCTCCCTCTCAAACACACACACACACACACACACACACACACACACACATCTTCTACCTGTGAACGTGTGACTCTGTGATCGACCACTGAAGGATTTTTTGAAAAGTTTGATTTTTTTTAATTTTTTGCTCCCCTTTGTACTGCATGGACGATCCAAGTTATTGTGACAAAGTCTTCCAGAAAAGATTTTAAGGAAATCACCATAATCTTACTTTCCTTGTTGTCTTCCAAATGCAAAAAGAGTGCTTCAGTCTTCCAGCTATCAAAGCCACAATGACATTATTTTTGTATACAAATGGGGCAAAAAATATATCTATATATCTCTATATATAAATATATCCATGCAAATGTGGTTCGGGGTGCAATAACTCCCCCTGTTGCCGGCATGGTGGATAACACAACTACTACACGCCATCCAAACCCATGGATCACTTGGAGAAAAAGGACTACAGAGAGGCATGGGACTTGTAGTTTGAAACTCCTGGGTTGAGGTAGAGGATCACAGATGGGCGGGACTACAAGCATGCATGCGCCAATCATTTACTGGACACCTTCAAAGAAACAGTCTTTACCCAATATTTACTCTTTAACCCCTATATCCCCTCCCCCAACACTCTATTATCCCAAATTCTTGTCTCTGCATTTGCAATATGATCTGTATTTATTTCTATAATAACTTACACAAAATCAAGGGAGATGTATTATTGGATATAATTGAATAAAACAAACTAATATATTTGTATGATTGTAACGCTGGTCTACTGAGAGTTCTTTTTTGGGGGGGGTTAGCGTAATCTGATTACACAATGTGATCACAGGATCTGTTATTGGTTTGGTTGCTTTCAAACCTGTAGTTCAGTTGGTCACCAGGGATTTCCAAAGTCTACCTCAAGCTACAACTTAGGCCCATCCACACTACTGTGTTGTAGTTTAAAAATGGAGAATAAAAAATTAATAAAATCTCTGTAAACACCAGCGTTTTAGCTCCATTTTAGAGTTGATCTACTTCTACATCAAAACGACTGAAAACGCACATCTATGTTCACGTACACTGGACATGCACGTGCCGGTGTAAACATGAAGCACATGGTCTATTCCACAGTTAAAGAAGACTTGGCGAAAGAATAAAGTAAGGCAGAGGAAGAATCACACCAGATTTTTTTTTGCACGCAGTAAACGGAGACATGCACAGTGTAAGTGGACTTAGATAAGTGTTATTTGCATGGTACAGAATATTTTAATCAAAATACCTTGTTAAAAACTCTGTTAGCGGCATCTTGTTTCTGCTTTGCATCAGACCCAATCAGAGAACCAAGTGTGAGCCTCTGCGTCATCGTTTCTAAAGTCCTCCGTTTTTGCCCGTCTTCACTAAAACACCTGCCGCACTGCAAAAATTAAAATCTTAGTCAGATTAATTATCTAAATTGAAGGCAAAATATACTTGTTTTCTGTATGACAAGATATTTATTC
This sequence comes from Lepomis gibbosus, assembly GCA_029875015.1. Classification (NCBI taxonomy): domain Eukaryota; kingdom Metazoa; phylum Chordata; class Actinopteri; order Centrarchiformes; family Centrarchidae; genus Lepomis; species Lepomis gibbosus. The sequence continues at coordinate 12,767 of JAPMOB010246015.1, forward strand.
TTACCAGGTGGCCTTTATGTTAGAAACTTTCAGTGTTTTTTTGGCCTTAAATAGCAAGTGAAATATTCTTGTTCTGTTGGCAGATAATTTTGCTTATTTTAAGTAATATTTCCTCCATTTTAATGCTTTTTTCCCCTTGTTTTTGAGAGATCAGTTTTGGTTTCAAAAACGAAAAACGGGGTCAGCAGCGTTTTAAACTTTTTCCGTTTTAGGTCTTCGTTTACACCGTTTTAGTCTGGACGGGAGTTGCAAAGGAGGAAAAGGTCTCCTCCTATTAAGTATATTTTGCCTTCAATTAAGATAACTAATCTTACTAAGATTTTAGTTTTTGCAGTGCACGCTGTATCTTCCTCACAACTCTCCTTCTGGACGTCAAGTTTACACGTTTAAAAGTTGGCAAAAGGGTGATTTTCACCTTTTAAGCACAAATCTTTTCCTGATAAATTAATGCAGAACTGAGGTTGTCCTACTGCTCGGCCCTGAGCCTAACTGGCGCATTGGCGCCTTCCTTAATGAGAGGCAAACACACTAATAAGGAGACTAAAGCCTATGACCACTAGCACTGATGGCTAGTTATCTCTCTTAAGGTGTCGGGAGTGAGGTTTAATCACTGCACAGCCTAGCTGGCTTCCGTTACATGTGGTCATAGGTAAGTAAACAATTGTAAACATTTATTCTAATTAAAGTGCATCAATTGCACTTCATTCAACACTGAAAAAAAGATAAGAACATATGGATTTATCTTTAAGTAATGCTCAGCAGCTTTTGACGTAACTTTTCAAATCGACTAGTATTGTTTTTTCTGTTAAATGCTTCTGTTTAATCAAATTTCCAGAAGAAAACTGCTTGTACATCAACCTTTTTTTAATAAATGTTTTGGATTGTCCTTATCTTTTATTGCTATGTCCTAGGACTGTGTTCTTTTGACACATTCAAGTAACTATAAAACTCCTCATCACACTGTGGCGTGCTTTTCTTTGTGTCAGCAAGTCTTTTCTGTGCGCTGACTCCTGAAGGACTCTGCTGTGGGGTTTTGACATAGAGCTTGCCTCTGGCTGCTCTTTGTGCCACCTCCATCTTTCTTGAAGAATGGTCAGAGAGCCCATACTTGAAGTAAACTGTCTTGAGGCCCTCTTTTACATAGCAAAACCACTTGATCTTATGCCAGGAAACAACTTCTCCGTCTTGAAGTCCCCACTTGCAAACACTCTATGGCTTATCTCTTCTTGCCACTCTCACCAGTGTGTGCTAACCATCTGGGTTTAGACAGGAACTTTTCTTTATGTGTGTATGTCCAATCACAGAGATGGGCACGGTTTTGACAGCATAAAGGCACATTGAGAAGATGGCTGCATCCCTGTTCTGTCCACCACACAGCCTGAATGCAAAACTACATGATTTACATACTTGAACACACAAGTGCTTATTTTGGAGGATGCACAACCACTACTTTCCCTCTCACACCACAATCTGAGTATTTAGTGTCCAGTTCATTTAGTGTTAGATTGTATGTGCAATTTGCTCGAGTTTCTTTATGCTATCTGGCAAGCAATATTTGGGCTTGGCGGGCGTCATTTTCAATCTATTCCAATTGTTGATACTATGTTCATGGTATTTGCAGTCATCTTTGTTTGGGTTTGGTCATGTAGAAGGTAAAGTTTATATATATATATATATGCAACGCAGATGTGCAACAACAAGCTGTCGATACCTGAGGCTCTAGAGACTGCCAAACAAAGACTCACCGCTCTGGCCACCCGTCTAAAGAGATACAACGGAGAAGCAGAAGCCAGGAGAATAAACCGGATGTTCTCCACCGAACCATCCAAAGTGTACTCTCAGTGGCAGGGTAATAACACAAGATCAGATCCACCCAGGGCTGAGACTAACAGTACTGGAAGAAAATATGGGAGAAACAGGCATCCCACAACACCAATGCTCAGTGGCTAGTGGATCTAAGAACAGATCATAGCAATCTCCCAGAACAAGAACCAGTA
>JAPMOB010246019.1:0-11217 GCA_029875015.1 Lepomis gibbosus
ATATAATATAATATAATATAATATAATATAATATAATATAATATAATATAATATAATATAATATAATATAATTCTCATTATCTTTTATAACAGGGTATTAAAATATATTACATGGATTTTCACCCAATAAGCCACCAGGTGGCAGTGGTAGCCTGCTGGTGACTGGAGCTGATGAACTGATTAACCCCCACGTTCTGCCCCAGAGGGAGAGAATCCTCAGCCTCCCAGCACTGTAACAGAGATATGAGCCTGTCTTCTGCTGACATTGTATGCTGCCTGACTGTGCTATGGGATGATTATGGGTCTACTGTATGTGTGAGAGGATATGTGAATATGTCTGTACGTTAAACTTACAAAAAAAGTTGTCAAGAGCCCGTCTTGGTTTTCCCTTCCTCACTAGTGCATGCATATACACACATAGAGAAACTCTCTCTCTCTCACACACACACACACACACACACACACACACACACACACACAAACTCCTCCTCTTTGCATATTGCTGGTTAGAGCCGCATGCGTGTGTGTGTTGCTGCGGTCTCCAGGGCACTGCCACCCTGCCCAGACTGCTAATGCCCTACCTGCTTCTCATTAGGAGGTCCCGTTTGAGTCCGGCCATCTGCACCAGCTGGTTGGCAAACCCTCTGCCAAGCGTTTGATGTTGCCGAGGAGCTCAGCGACGTGCTCGCAACGGCGTCCCGGCGCCAGACTTAAAAAAGACCTTCTTGCTTTATAGTTCTTTTTTGAAAAGAATGAAAAGTCCTGATGGTTTCATCTGGGCCGGCAGGCTGATAGGGACCTAGGTGGGTTTGGATGGCATCAGGCAAAGGTGCCTACTTCACCAAGGTTTGCACAGCTGCCTTAGATGTGCTGGATTTGTCTTGGCAGATGCTTAAACGGAAATTGGAAGAGGTGATGTAGTGGTAAACAGAGAGGGGGGAAACTAGACTGAATGTACAAAATGTCTTCTTGTCACTGGATTGCTGCCTATTTTGTTAATCAACATTTTAAAAGCTTCCCGTAACTTGTCAACATCTCCCATTGAGGTTTAAAATCAATAAGGAATCCTTTCTATGAACCTAAAATTATCTGAGCACATACACCGAGGAGGTATTTATGATTTTGTATTCTACAGTTAAAAAGGGTTTACTGAAATTAAACTAATACATGCCAACAAGATCTAATTAAATAGTGCTGGGACACTGGTGTCTAATCCTTTGGAAATCTTACACAATTTTGAGATTATTTATTTTATTTATCAAAAACACCTTAAAGTTACTGTATGTATGCCAGATAACATACAGACAGAATCAAAACTCTTTCCTTTAAAAGTGCCCCTGTTGCTTCGGACAATCCACAGAAAAGAAAGTGAATTTTCTTTGTTGATGTCGTTATGCGTTATCCGTTTTTAAAACTAACCGTTTTTAAAACTAACCAGCACTCTAATTCTCTCTAATTCTAATTCTAGTCCCAGTGAAAACACTGGGACTATTTCTTCAGTAGAAAGTCATTCCAGTAAAAAACTGCTCAAAGTGAAGTGAGTTTTCAGAATAAACTTTTTTTGGGGGGGGAGGACTGATACAATATGCATTTTTCCCCCTTCTTTCTTAATCCGATGGTGACCAAACGGTGAGGGAAGTAAGAGACATGAGGGCATGGCTTGTTCACTAACAAACAACTAAGCAAACCATGCCCTCATCACCTGTGCTTGTATCAGCGACTGTTCTGCCCGGAATAAGAAAGAGCCAGTGACTACTTTGGCCCGCTCTGATGTCACTCTGGACCGTGGGGCATGCTGAGCCGTCAGAAGGAAATATGACGAGGTTGCCTTAGGATGACTGCGAGGTGGGTAAACATGTGTTCAGAGATACTGGATACGGATAAATACACCCACAGGCGCAGACTGACACATGGCCGAGCTTATCCTGCTCTCAATCTCTTCGTCTAGCCCTCTCTCTCTCTCCCTCTCCACCTTCATCGCTTCGTCTCCCACACTCCCACAACAAAACTGCATAAACCAGAGGACCTAAATGGGAGTGAGTAAGAGGGGATGGGAGGATGATGAGAAGAGTGTTGGGAGGCCACTCTTTAAACATGTAATGGCCAGCTCTCCATCATGTGGAGCCTCTTAGGGCCTGAAGCCGCCAGAACCATGCTGCTAGTGGCCCACCGAAACATAAATATGAATTAATCTTTGCCTTTTCCTCCATGCTCCTTTTCATTCCCCGTCTCCCCCTGCTCTTTCTCAACCCCCTACAAACTCCGTTTGCCGTTCATTCTCGACATGTCAGTGTTATGCTTCTCTCTCTGCAGCACCTTTTTCTTTTAACACTCTCTCTTACCTCTTTCCCATGTTCACCATTTATCTCTCAGCTTAAATCCTCCCCTTCCTCCCCTCCAGTGTGTTGTACTGATGTGTAATGCTGACCCACTTTATCTGATAGGAAGCAGCGAAGAAGGAAGCAACGACTGAGGGAGAGGAAAGAGCTCTCCTCCTCCTCTCCTTTTGCCCTCCCTCCCTCCCTCCCTTGCTGCTCATGTCCTACAGTGCTGTGTTTAAGGTAAATATTTTTACAGCACCACTCATCACAAGGACTTCTGGGACAGACCTCCCCACCTCGCCATCCCCTTCTCACCGCAAGATAAAATATTCATACGCCATCCCATCGTGTCCCTCCTCATCTCTCCATTACCTGTGTGCTTAACCCCCACATCATGTCATTTTTAGTTCTGTCAGTCTCACTCATGCTTTTTCGCCCCCTCGCATTTCACATCTCCATACGTCAACTCCTGGATCTCTCGGTCTCATCGTGCGGCACACTCTCTGTACCAGTGTGTCACGTATGGGTCACACTTCACATGCAGTTAACACATCAGGGGGGAGTGATATGCACAGACTTTTCTCTCATGTGTATGTCAGTAGTTTCCTGGCTAAAATAATAAAGGAGCAGTGCATATGACGACAAAAACAAAACATTTTAAGTGAAGCTGAAAGCAGAGAAAAATAATATAGCATGCTGTGTTCATGCCTTACATAATGAGTACAAACTACAGTAACAATTTTCAAAAAACAATAAGTGGTTGGTGTTTTTTTCTGCCCAGAACATGATGCAATATAGGTCAAACTACACAGTATATAGAACAGTTAAAATCCACTCCACCAAGCTAGCAACATTGGTACAGTACTTACATATTTATGTATCAGTAATATTAATCCAATGATATAAGTCATAATAAAACATCATTAAAGGGCATTTCAGCATAATACATATTTTAAACCTGCACCAATCAGTATTGTTACATTATAACAATGGTCTATGTGCAATGGAGTGAGGCAGCTCAAAACCAGGTAGGCGGTCCAATTCAAAAAAGGGCACAGGCAATAATCCAAAATCCAAAACGAGTCCAACAGAACAGGAACTGAATATCTGCAGAACCCAGGGAACCACTGGGAAAAGGTTGGAACCCTTGATACAAAGACGAAAACGAACTGGAAACAGTTCACACAAGTGAGGGGAGGAAAACCAGACCCAGGTGAAACTAATTAGGGCAATCAAGTGTCAGCCAGTCAGCATTTTAGTGTCTCCCAGCTTATTGTTTCTGTTTAACTGCTCACCCAAAAACCAAAAGGTAAAGTTACCTTTTGGTTTTTGGGTCAGTTGCACAGCTCTTATCAACCTTGTTTCTAGCTACAGCTGTTTTTAGCGAAACACTCTGCTGTACCCACTGTGTAGCTACTAACTGCCCAGCACCATTTGTTTGTTTAAATAATATAATACATATTCTTAGCTCAGTGAAAGTACTCTTTTCAGATGTCACATAGTCATTTCTTTATATAGTCTGCACCATATTTGATGATATTAATTAGAGGTTAAAGACAGTTTATATTTAACTTACGTGTGTCATGTTGGCAGAAACACCATCACCATAACAAATGTATGAAGTCATAATATGCCATGTAGCCATGTTTCCATCTAATTGTCATGTGGATTTTAAGGGGACTTTTGAAATGTCGCAACAACAAAAACAGTAAATGCGAAATAGGTGCGGTTCCATCGGCTGGTTTGGAGCGAATAAACCAGCCTACAGCAAGCATAGCTACGTCAGTAGTTGATGTTACACATGGCTGTAATAAACAAGACGTATGGGTTCCAAACCACAAACAGAACTAGCTGCATGGAACTGACGGCCAGTGATATTAGAAAACTGGAGAGAGGTGTGTTTTAAGTGGGCAAATAAGTTAATTGTACTTTACTGTATAAATTATAGTAGTTCTAACAAAACTAAACTCACAATTGTGTATCACAGACACATTTTAAGTGTCTGTATGAATATCATAAGAATGGTACGGTATGGTATGGTTTCTTTCTGGGAAGGACAAAGAGGTGAGAGAGAGGGAGAAAGAGATTTTAAGGTGCATCTGAAGAGAGGGATGAAAGTCAGACGGATGGAGGACAGAAGAACACGTGGCAAACCTGCCTCTCCTGTCTCTCCCTCTATGAATATTTGATGGAAGGGACTAAAACCAGCACCGTGAACTCTGAAAAAGTGTGACAGCTGAAAATGCTCGGAGGGGAGCGGCTTACAACAGCCATCTAAACGCAAAAGGCAAGGAGAGCTGCAACTTCGGGAGATGTCTGAGAGAGATATAGGCAGAGGAGGAGAGACAGGACGTGAGTGTGTAGCAGCATGGTGGAGTCGGAAGACTGCAAACACACATCTCGATTATGAGGGAAATGGTAGAATAGAATCAGCTGCATGTAGGAGGAATGAAAGTACAGGCCTGCATCAATCCTTCTTCTGAAAATAAAACAACATTTTATGTTTATTGATGGCAGATTGCCCAACTTTACCCATTTCTGTTAACAGTGTGTTACTATTCCCCAATCTTGCCTTAAATCTTGTCTTAATTCTAATATTAAAATTGAATCCACGCTGAAGTGAGAACCGCTCCATTGTCCGTACATTGGAGGATTTTTTCTATCCTTGTGAGGACATTTGGTCATTATAAAATGTAGTGGAACACACACACACACACACACACACACACACACACACACACACACACACACACACACACGCTGGCTTGCTCACACTGACACACAGTGGGCAGGCAGGGCCATTGAAATATTGATGGGGGCTCTCTCCTTGCCTTAATGAAAAATCGTCCTCCGATAAATGTTTCATCCCTCCAGATGCATCACCCACCCATTTTTAACAGATGAGGCAATTCGCTGTAGCAACACAAACACTGGAGAAATGTCTCTGTGCAATTTGTTGCCCTCAGCATACAACTGGAGGAGACTTTAAAACAGAAAGAGAGGGGGAAAAGAGGAGGAAGGAGCGCCGTTTTACAGTCTCTCACACGCTGATTTCCCTCAAACTCTTGATATAAAATAATACTGTACTAGTCAAATTCACAACGCCTTGACAGTCATTTGGAGAAACTCATCATTTACCCTTTTTAGTTTCAGCTCTTCAGATAACCATGACTACCTGAGGACAAAGAAAAGATTAAAATTCTGACACTTGAGAAGCTGGAAGAAGCAAACTTTTGGCATAAATTACTTAAATGATGTCAAAACAGCTGCTGATTGATTTTCCTGGCTATCGATTAATCAATAGCTCCAGCTGAGGCTGATGTGAATCTTTTGTCAAAAACCAAAGTATAGAACAAAATGAAATTAAGACCAAATGATGGCGCTACATGGAAAGTTAACGGATCACCAAAGATTATACATCCTTCTTGAGGGGAACATGAATCTCTGTGCCACATTTTAGCACAATCCATCCAAAGGTTATTGTTAAATATAATAATATAATTAATAGATTTCACTCCAAACCACAAAAGGGTACCTTACGGTGGCGTTAGATGCAAATTCATGATATCACCAAAGTAATTTATTACCAGACTTGCCGCCAAATCCAATGAGATATTTTGTTAGATAATTGGAAACATTTGCCTGCTGGTGGCACCAGATGAAGAGCCAGAAGTTCATCAAACTCTGTAGGATTCAGCCTCTGGGCACCATAAATGGATATCTGTACCAAAATAATGTAAAAAGAAAAAGTATTTTTCTTGAAATTTACCACTTTGCACAGGTGTTCAGCAGTCACACAGGGTAAAACTCAATTGCAAAAGAAGCACTGATATCACTGTTTCCAACAACAGAAGCTCTATAAACCAGATCTCAGTGTAGACGCAGACATGGGAGGTTTGCAAACAAGAAACTGAAGTAAAAGTTACAAGAACTGTCAAAAAACTAAATGCTGTTCACTTCTAAGAGAGTTAGAATGTGTTGTTTAGCGGCTGAAACATGGATTTGACCTCCGGAGAAGGGAAGATACAAACTTTTCTTTGGTCTCAATCGAGCATCACACTTCGATGATGCATAGGAAGCTCCAGCTTACCGTCCATCGTTGCCTATGAGGCACCAACACAATGTGCTTGTCCTATGATTTGCCTCTGTCAGTGAGTCAGCAAGAACTTCTCCCCTTAAAAACCACAACTGCATAAGGGGGAGGTATGCTTCTTATATAGCTTGTATAGCAAAACATAAATCATTTACTAAGGTGCAATATGTGTGTGATAACAGCCTCTGGGCACCATAAATGGATATAACTTATATCCCTCTTTTGATTTTACTTTGTTATACCCTTTTATGTTACACAAGAGAAAGCACAAAACTCTCTTTTTAGAGTTTGAATCTGGCTTGAAGACTTCTATTCTCTTCCGCCATTGTGTGTGAATGTTTTATTGCCCCTTTAGTGTTGTATGCTGACTCAAAATCTAAGGGATGAAGATAGAAAATAAAATCTGGCGTGCATGAAAAGTAAATGTTTCCTATCAGCTCGATCCTCCGACCCACTGACACACTTTATACCCTACCAGCAGCCCATGGTTTGGCCATGCAATACAGCATCTGCTGTTCAGCTCACACCACCTGCTTGCCTATATTTGTACACGCTTCACATCCTATATATATGTATCTTGCATGCCACATGTCATACCCGCTGAGTTTGCACAGAAGCTGTTTCAACTTGCGTCCGACATCAATAATTGAGTGTATGATAAAAAAGAAGTTTTACTTGAGTCATAACAGCAATAAGCACACTTCCCACTGTAAACACTGAATTTCAGTGTTCATATATTGGACTGATTGATTGTGCGAGGCTTGATATGTCATCCACAGCATGAAAAATAACATGCACTTTCGATTGTTCACGCATGGTGTAGCTGGGTGTGGCTGTTCTGGGTTAGATTACAGCAGAGACTTGTTTGGGACATATTTTCTTCCTCAACGACTGTAATTAGGAAAGCCTTTCTGCTCCCTCGCTCATATGCCAAACGTGTACTGTAACTACAGCTCCTTTGGGCTATTTTCCCAAACTCTTGCCAGACTGTAAATGACTGCAACTTGTTTGATTGGCAGGGCATGAGAGCCTGACACAGAAAGCAGGCTTATGCACGCAACCGGTCATATTAAAAATGCAACCATCCTTATTAAGATTCAGAAAGGACTGGCTGATTCTGTCTTTATGGTACACTCTGTCGCTTCATTGTTATTGAGCGAAAACCCATTAAAGCTGGGCTAAGACTTGGCAAGCTTGCAGGATGCCGCCAATACAACTCCACTGACATTGTCTGTACCCTTGATACCTCTGCTGTTTGCCGGTCTCATACAGAATGATAGAAATATTGGAATTCAACTGATTTCCCCTGGCAAAGCTGAGGCACTTTCCCAGCTGCTGTTAAACACAATACAAGAGGTGAAATGACTAAATTGAAATGATAAAACAGCGTCAGCCGGCGTTTTTAGAGACAATAGTGCCAATCAGGAAGGGTCCTAAAGGCATGAATAAGGAAAGAGCAATGTCAATGAATTCTCTCACAATATCCCTCTATGTCAGGAGGCTGGGAGGAGCATAATAACAGCAAAATGGCTTAACAATGTTCCTTTTTGCAGTGCAGCCATGCTTATCCTGATAATCTCTGTCACTGTTGGAAGGTCAATATGACTTGCGGTCCAGGGAAGAACACGTGGGTTTTCGCCTGGCTCAGAGGCGTAACTCTCTGTCCCATGCTGTATTAGTGCTGTGTTATCAACCATACAGCTGCTTCATTTTAATAGTTAAGTCAGTCACCTGGTCTTTGGCTGACCTCTGCGGTGGGGTTCCAACCCAAATGCAGGTGTTGTAGTTCATTTAGGCCAGTGCTTGGATTGCCACCAAGACAAATAAACTAATCAATGCTGGCAACGGTACACTATCAGCCAGGCTAATTGTCTGCAACCTTGATTTGATTTTTGTGTTGAAATACAAAGAGAGGTGTCTGTGGCACCTGACCCCACCACATCTATCAGTGCAGTGCTTTCTTTACATTTTAGAAGTGGTTTTAAAATTATGTTGCTTACTTTTACAGCACAACTCAAACCGGCACCCGAGTATGCAATAGACCTCTTAACACCCTCTAAGTCTAATCGTGGTCTTCGATCCTCTAAACAGTTACTTCTTACTGATACCAACTTTGGAAACTAGTGACAACCCTTCCCTAGTTTTCGGCGTAGTCTTAAATACTAGTAAAATTAAATATATGTGAAATTTGTAGTGTTAGTCATACTCAACAAGCAACAGGACATCATCTTGGTCTTTAGGAATTTGTTATGGGCATCTTTCGTTTCATTGTATTTTGTAGCTTATGAAAATATAAACCAGGGCTTGGTGATGAGGAGCCTGGGGCCAATCCATGATTCTAACCTTTTCCCCCTACAAAACGCCAAAATGCAAAAAGACAAAAACATGCATGAAATATCATATTTTTAGGACTTCGTGGCAACATGCAATGTATTCAAAGCAGATAATGATACATTTTACCACATAAGATAATATTTCTGTATGGGAAACAGAAAAGGGGTGTGGATGGGGATTCCAGAAGGATAATATAAAAACCTTGCAGATTGGGTGGAGCAAGCTGAGCATAATTCAGTTAAGCATAATAATTAGAATAAAAAAATAAAAGAGCTGCAACAGGATTATTCAACTAAGTAGAGAACAGACATCAACTTTCATAATCAGTTTTACCACAGATAGAACAGAAAAGTATTTGTATTTCTTGAAGTCTGATATCTGACAGTTGGCTAGCTAGCATTAGCTACCTATCAGGTATAGACAGACTGAAGAAGAATTTGCGCTGATCAGTTGACTCCTGTGGTTTCACCTCTCGTGCCCAGAGATTAACAACACAGCAACAAGACAAACACAAACTGTAAGGTCATATCAGCATTAAGTGTATTTTTCAGTCTAGCTGAGGCTCATGTGAATCTTTTGTCAAAAACCAAAGTATAGAACAAATTGAAATTAAGACCACATGATGGCGCTACATGGAAAGTTAACGGATCACCAAAGATTATACATCCACACGATGTGTGCATGATGTGAAAAACAATATATATAAAGGGTGTCTTTTTACATGTGGGGATTTAATCTTTTTTTTTCTCATGCCCTTCTAATTTTGCTTATGTAATTTATCTTTTTGATGCTTTGTAAAGATCTTCATAACAACTGTTAGACCAGGTGCAATATAAATACAAAAAGGATATACATTAGGTGATGAGCCTGACAATGATGTAAATCATATACAGTGGTCTTCATAGTCATCACATCTTAATCTAACTAAACCTACTGGAAATTTTGGAGTACTCAAAATACCATATATTTCCACATTTTTATAATCTATAGCAAGGAGAACAGAAGCTGTTCTGAAGGCTTGTGGTGGCCCAACACCTTACACCTCATTTATTTCATCACCTAACTATATCTGCTTTGCTATTTTTTTGTTTTTTATTTTTTTTAACCAATGTAGGGATAGCTATTACATTTTAATGAAGCCTTCAGGTTATCAGTAGCTCCAAGGAAGTGTGATTGCCTTGAGTGTTAGACGAAAGTGTTCCAGTAACCCTCTTAAGCTTGTTGTGTTTCCTCTCCTAAGGGGGGATTTACAGATATGTGCTGACAGATGACCAGTCAGTGTGTGAGGTGACCCAATTTGGCCTACAGGGGGTGACAAGGTACAGGTGATCAGAGCAGAGAAGGCAATGAAGAAGAATTGGACAGCTGCCGCTGGGTTGGGAGAGCTGGAAGATGATGAACTTTAGAAAGAACAGAAGAATGTGAGTCAGACTTGACCTCATTTCCCATGGTTGGAGGCTGAAAAGGAAATAAGTACAACACTTTAATGGGGAAAAAAGGAAATGGCGGTAATAGTAACTCTGTTAATGGGATTGTATGTATTGATTGTAGTGGTTATAGCTTTTAGGGGAATTTTTGTCAGCCTTCTTCCCTATTGCTCTTAAACACCCAAATGCATTGTTGGATTCTTTCCTATTTCATTTAAATTGTTGTCATTAAGGTACAGCATTGACTCTACTGTAATAAAACGTTTTAGGTAAAAGCTACTGAGATATTCCATTAGTATACTGTACATTTTGTATGCTGTCCATTTTCCATTTTAAGCCTTGTCTGTCCAATAAACTGTGATTGTACACAGATCCAGTAGTTCAGAGCACATGAAAGGGTATGACTTTACATTCGGTAATAGCTTTATGCTTTTAAACACATCATTAAACCTACGGCAGCTTTAAGTGAAATTTAGAAGGCTACGAAGTGTCCTTCTCAGCTTCCATATTTCCACGAATTATGTACATTACTGATAATGACCTTATTTAAATACAAACTGTGCCACAAATTGTACATTACTGGACAAAGACATCACTCTGATACATGTGATAAGCCTCTCTCAACGGAGCGTGTGACTCTTCGTCTTTGGATTTTCTGGTGATGTGTTTTTTACTTTATCAATTCTAGCTTTCCTTATTCTATTCAGTGATGGTGGATGTCGCTGCTAATGCTAACTTAGCTTCTGTAAGTGCTAGATGGATTTCTTATTGTCACAATTACATGTGGACATTTTCAGTAGTTGGGGACAATGTAAAAAAAATCCCTCTTGCGAGCGAAGCCAGTAAAATGACTGTTTTAAACAGCTTTGTCTCTCTATTATGAGGACCTTTAGCCTAATCAATTTAATAATACAATCTGGACCTAGGGCACCAGTCGCTACATTAGCTAATTAACGTTAGCATTAATTATGCTAGTTTACAAAAACTGACTGCTTGAGCAAGCAGTAGCTGGTTACAATTATGTTATCTTATTGTTGTCGTC
>JAPMOB010246021.1:0-17641 GCA_029875015.1 Lepomis gibbosus
AAATTCTTCAAAGACAACGGTTGGTTGTAACTCAATTATTTGCCTAACCTCTCACCAGGAATCTAAATTTCCACGACAATCAGTAATAACTACGAGTGTGTTTTGTTAAAAATAAAATGACTTGTTTGCCAAATTTGTGATAAACTTTCATCTTCCATTGTAATTTGATTATTTATTTGCAGTATTCACCATCTTCTTTTCAGGCACTTCCAGTTACCGATCATCAATAAATAAGTTATTCTTTTGGAGCCACGTCTCTGTCTTACTTCAATAAACCTGTGTAGCCTTTGTATAAAGGTTTAGTCAAAGTAGGAAAAGGGCACTTCCTGGTGGTGGAAGTCCCCAGGTGCCGTTGTCGGACAGTTAGATTCTGGTGGTGATTCCTCTTTTAGTGCCACCACCAGCCTGGCCACACATAATAGAGAACATAATACTGTTTCACAAATTGTGCAAATGTCCAATGACTGAATATTAGTGTGTTTGTGCTTTGTCTGTCACTGTCACAGTAGTGACAGTGACAGACATATGGCACTCCTGGAGTGCTGGCCTCATGGGCCCACAGAGAAGCCTACAAGTCCTACACTAACATTAAACATAAATATAATTAAACAATTAAACATTAATGTGTGTTTGACACATGCTGAAATTCAAAGAAAACATATAAATACAAAACATTTTCTTGGTGAGTCAAGTCATTTGAGCCATAATGGGACTTCATACTGTGATACAAACTTTGACAGTGTCTGGATACTACAGAAACTGGTCAGCCAGGTGGGAAACTGGAGCACTGGGCACGCCTGCCCCTGTGAGAAGAAGAATGAAAGAATGATGGAAGCTGGAGGTGGGAGGTGTTAGTCAGGAACTGGGAGGGGGAAGGCAGACCTACCTGTTGCTTGGGTGAAGGTAGGTGACAAACACACAGTAGAGGAAAAAAGGATTGGAAAATGTTTCATGTGTCACCATTGTGCTCTAACTGCTGATCTGTGACAGAGTAAATGCCTGGATGTGAAAAAGCTCCACTCTGCACTCTTTACTAAGTCCGATGGCAAAGCATGACCCGGTAGGTTCTTCCTTTGTTGTTCAATTGTTACAAAAACTCCTCCTTGCTATAATTTGTCTCTTGGCCTCTTTTCTAACTTTCGCCTTCCTCCAAACAAGAGCTGAAATTTCTTTCTTAATCAATACTCACCAGTCACTCTCAACTTATCTGATTCTGAATGGTGGTTCTTATTTATTTGCTTCTTTTTTTGCTCTATTTGAGTTTCAGCGGGTTAATTTGGCTGCAGAGCTTGAAGAGTGGTGTGCATTGCAGAATTTATAGGCTGACAGATGTTTTAGAGGTTGTTTCAGTTTACTTGCCAAACAGCAGGTAACACGAAAGTTTGAACATAGGATTTCCTAAACAAACTTCAAATGGTTTCTGTCTCTGGGTTCTATATGGCAGCACTTTTACACTTTGCTTGAAATACTTTAGATTATGACAAGTTTAATTACCTAATATTACAATCCTGTACCATCAACTTTTCATGAGCTAAGAACAAGGCTGTGTTTTCAGCTCTGTGACAAGACATTTTTCAGATAATCCAAATGGTTTTAAAATGGCATATTTAAGATAAAAAGGAGGTGGATTTTAACCTATAAAGTAACAATTAATCCTTCAGTTTATTTTAAAAATACTGGAAATAAATTGCTTTCATCAGATATCTGTACTTATGGCTCCTATTGCAACATAAAAATAATCTGTTAAGGTTTCAATGGAGTGTTTTCTTGTCCAGGGCATACAGGGTGGCGTAGATTGAACAGTCTGTAAAGAGCTCTGAGACATACTTACGCTTGACTTGACTTAACTAATAATAAGCATAAAGTAAAGTATTGAATTTAAGGTACATAGCAGAAATACAATTTTTTAGTGGACTGGAAGAAATATTTTAGATTGGTTTTGGTTGCAGTCAAGCTCAGATCACTATCTGGTCTTAAGAGATGCAGTGGCCTGACTTATGGTTTCATGTCAAGTAGCTTTGTAATTTTATATTACCATAGTTATTGTTTAAGTGAAATGTTGACCTTTTCAATGTCATATGAATCCCTAATCTTTAAGCGTTTTCTGTATTGTTCCATGATAATAGAATGCAAGATGATCCAAGTGTACTGTTCTAGGAAATATGATGAACTTGCTACTCCACCTATTTCAGTTTGCCATTTTACTTCAATGAAGAGGGATGTATGCTGCCTATAGGCGGGTTTTGAAACTTGATGAGCACGCAATAGAAAGGGTCTTTTAAAACCGCTTTGTCTACCCGTAACTTTCATTATGGGTGCAAGTCATTATGGTAGACGGACGAGAGATATCACTAGCAGTGTTAGGGGCTAATGTCTAACCAGGGAGTTAGTCTGACTAACCATGGTTCTGTTTATTATTATTAGTCGTTTGCAGTTAGCTCATGACAGAGCTTTAGCCAATTGGGTAAAAGCACTGGTGGCTATCAAAGTCTTTTAATCACCTTCCTTCTCTCTATTTCTCATTTATGAGCAGATGTTAGTCTACCTGTACCCAAAATTCAAATATAGATTGAATCTTTTGTCTGAAGTACTTGACATGACTACTGCTAGTTGTGAATCTAAAAGAGCACAGGAGATAGCATGAATTGAAAAATTTGGAAATGAACTGTTAAAACCTGAGCTTTCAGAAGCTGTTGCCAGGATACATTGCTTGTATCTTGCTGTTGTTACCCAGGTGTGGACTTCAACATAGCCTTTATAATAGTGTTAGGACTGCATGGAGGACAATGGGCTATGTGCTTAGTCTTGGCAACTAACAAGTGATCTGCCTCCCTCTATCTACTGATGTTATTATACCTATTAAATATAGCATGGTGTCTTGTTTCTAAGGGTAACAGATGACACAATAATGGACAAAGATTTTGATAACACACTGGCGTTAACATTAAAGCATTTTATTTTTAAAATGTCACTGGTCTCACTGGTTATTTATTTTCGCTCTGTCTTTTCCTCACAGAACGAGCCCCCTCCTCCTTACTACTCTGTTGCTGGGCACACCCAGCCACCCCCCATTGCCTATGAGGAGGTGGTGTGTGGCGTAGGTCCAGGCCTGACACCCCCCACCCATCCATACTACATCCCCCGGTATCCATCACCTATGGTTGTTCCCCAAGTCACACAGTCAAGCATATGTGAGTGTTTTCTGCAGCTCACATATTTTCCTGAGAACACAATGGATTCAGGTGTATGAGCGGAACATTTTGAGACAAAATCACTTCGAGGATTATTTATGTGTGTTTGTGTATATGGCTCTGTGTCCAGCCCCCAGCAGACAGAGGAGGAGATGCTGTGAGAGTAAGGCCCAGTGTTATGGAGGGTCAGGGGCAGTGATACTGGTGCTCACTCTGCTGGCATTGGCCATCTGGCTGGGAGGTATGTGTTTATTCATACAGATCACTTGGCATTGTCATTAATGTTCATTTGCTGTTGTAATTTATTTTGGACTAACTCCATGAAAAAGTAAGTGTTGTCGTTGCAGTGGTTCTGATGACAGTAGATGTGTTTGTTTGTTTTTTTGATAATAAGGTATCCTTTTACAAAGGATTGTATGCTGGAACTAAACAACCACTACTTACCCACACTCATTACTACCTATACTCTACCCCAACGACAGTTCGCTATAGCACCCGGATAGCAACAGTAACGGTCCTCTATAATGATGATGATGATGATGATCACAGATATGAAATTCCGTCTTTGCCAAAGTTTGACACCTGCCCCAACAATACTGTCCAATGCGATGGTATAAGAGACTGCCAACTGGGCACTGACGAAACAAACTGTGGTGAGTGGGCACATGCACACACAAGCACACACATATAAACCTTACCAGAACCAGACAAATACAGTGACAGATGGTGAAGATGGATGGCCAGATAGATGATTACCAAAAGGATACCTCAAACGTCTAGAGTATCTTTGTGTTCACTTCTCATAGGTTTGGTAAAGGGGGCAATATTCTACAGCAGGCAAATGCATTCAGTGTCAATAAAACATCTGTTTATTTTACGCACAAACAATTTTATTTATGCAACACTTTTAAAGCAAGAAGTACAAAGTGCATTCCAGTAGACAGCACATCGTTTAATTTTGGACTTCACTATCAGGGAATTATATAATTTGATATGAATAAAGAAGAAAGAAATCGCATACAGCAGCACTCTTGCATTTGTCGAGGCTTGCCAAAAGAAGCTAGTTTATTTCATGTTTGATTTTTCACTGTAATTGTTTTGCAGTTGCATACAAGACAAACACTCCACATTAATGTCACATAGTGTTAAGCATAACCCACCAAAGAGACGCTAAGTTGCCTGCTGTCTTTTGTTTCCCTCAGTGAGGTTTGGTGAGAATGGCAGTCTGCAGGTTAGGTCATCTCAAGATAGCCGCTTCCTACCAGTGTGCTACAAGGGCTGGGATGACACCTACGCCAACCATACCTGTGCTCAGCTAGGATTCAGAAAGTAAAGAATCATCTCTTCTTGAACTCAACTATAATTTTGTTGTTAGCTAACCTAATCTAAAGTGTGCTAAACAACACATATAAAATAGCATCAGAGCAGTGGTGCTGAATGCTGAAAAACATTTTGGATTAACACTCTAGCATGAAAATATTGTTATTTCCCATCATCATTCAGAGGTAGCTCAGGTTTCATGAAGGAGTAATTTAGCTGGTCCTTTTGCCAATTTCAACAGCTAGCAAACATGTGGGCTTATATCTCCAACCTGTAATTTAGCCACCGAGCTTCATCTAATTTCTCCTCACCTGCTGCTGTGTGTTTAGCATTGAATTGGTTCTCCACGGGTCTCTCTGGGGTGTCTCAGTGCGACAGAATGAGTTTTCAGATCCAATCAGGCATTGTTTTTTGACAAAATTGTCTATATGTGCAAGTTTATCTCTTCAGCCTTCTGAATTGCCCTTTTCTCTGTCTCCAGGTCCTATGTCACCAAAGCCATTAAATCCCAAGAGTCTACCGGTTTAACATTGACTAGAGGATCGTCTTTGCCCATCCAGGGTCTGGTAAAAGTCAAGTATGCAATCTAGTTTTTGTCCCACACTTGTTTCATACACAGCTTACACTTAATCTATGATCCTTCTTATCTCAGTTTATTATGAAAGCTGTCACATCATGTGAAATCTATCAGTATTGTTGGAAGCAGTTAAAATAGTTTCTGCTTTTTATGGGCTTATTAAACTACAAAAAGCATGTTGGTTTACTATATTTACTCATGTTAACTGACATGTTTTTCCTCATTGTCGTGTATTGCAGTTCTTCCTGTACAGGCCAGGAGATTGTCTTCCTGCAGTGTACGGGTAAGGAGCCTCCATCTGTTACTAAAGTCATGTGTCACACACAGTTACACAAGTGCTCTCTCTCTTTTTCTGTCTCTGTCTCATATGACTGCACATCCAGCCATTTGTCACTTTACCTTACTGTAGTATAATTCTCTGAAATAAGCACTTGCCTTCTTTGAATCTAAAACTGAATTAAATTCAGAGAACCTTTCTGCAGACCACATTATGTGAGAGGTGGATTGATAAACTTGAATTTTAACAAAGATAAATAGGGATGTGCGAAACCACTTACCTGATGATCCAAATATCTGAAGATTCTCAGTCATCCAGGTCATACCCAAGTAAGACTTGTACTATTGCCACTATCGATACCAATACTTTTAACAACATCATGTTTTTTTAATAACATGATCATACTCATTCCTGTGACTTAATCTTAGATGTTTTGAGAGGTATGTGGTATTGCCACGTTGTTCACCTTTGTTGCACACACATCACACACAGCGTCATTATCTTCTCAGTTAAAACACAGCCAGACCTGACTCCTTTTGCAGTCGGCCAGTATTTAGTCTTTGTGGGAAATATAAAGGGATGTAGTGGCTCACTTTAGAGAAGATACGTCACAGAGCCAGAGTGCACAAGGAGAAGAAGTTCCTATTAATTCAATTCAAATGAGCTTTATTGGCATGAGTGTACATAAAAAAAAGTACATAAGGACAATAAATTTCATACATTTCATTAAATAAGGAAACTCAATCAACTGGGTATAATTAGACCATCCTGGTGACAGCAAGTTATTTATGATAAAATACACACTCATACCAAATTACTGAGTTTAGATATCAATGATTTTATATGACAATTGATCCAGGAGCAGAAAACGTTTCGATCAGAAATATCAATACTTTAGTATCTATCCACACATTGCTAATGATAAAAATAACAGAGATACTCTTTGTTGTATGTGCTGCATCATTCTGGATCAACTGAAGAGTCTTAAGGGATTATTTGAACGGCCTGATAATAAAGAGTTGGAGTAATCCATCATTTTTTCCACACATGATTTTTGCAATGTTACACAGGTGACAAAGGAGGTCTTTGAAGTTTGTTTAATGTGGGAGTTAAAGGACATGTCCTAATCAAAGATAACTTCGAGATTCGTCAGGTCATGCTGAAGGTCAGGGTGATGACATTCAGAGTAACTCTGTTAGGGTTTAACAGTGTGTGTGAGCTAGTTGAGGACCCAAACGCAGGACACCAGCGCTGAGCAGATAAAGTCCAACGATTTATTAACTAAAATCAACCACACTTACAAACACTGGCTGAGTCCAAAAGTAAATCCAAAAAGGCAAGATGAAACAATAATCCATAAGCAGGCCAGGCAGATAGGAACATGAGTCTGAGATAAACACAGGTTACAGAGCATCCACAAGCTACAAACAATTAACCACAATGATCCCACACCAACTAAACAGAACACAGGCATTAAGTAGTGAGGCAAACGAGCGGGGTGGGAACATAAAACAGGTGGATCACATCAAGGAGAACAGAAAAGGGAACAAAGCTAAACACAGACAGAAAACACAGACAACTTCAGAATAAAACAGGAACACAGGAACACACCAGGACAGATCTACCAAAGTAAAACAGAAAACATGGAAAGACTGCAAAATCAGGGCATGATTTCCACCATGAAACCGGACCAAACAGGAAACAGGACTACACAAAACATGGAGACATAGGACTAAGGACTCGAACAGGCTAAAATTATGCAGATAAACCTAAGAATAAACTAAGCTACAAAACCCTGAACAAGACTAGATCAAACAATGAAACACAGAAATACACAGACCAGGAACAACACTAACATGAACTAAAGCACAGAACTAAGAACTAAGGCACTGGACTAAGAACTGAGACAAAGAACTAAAATGCAGGACTAAGACCTAAGATAAGAGACAAGACAGATACTAAGTTACCTAAACATATGAATGCATAAAATAATAAACACGGTACACAGAGAATTACAGGACCATCAGCAGACTAAACTGACTGACAGGATCAAAAAAACAAAAAGCAAATATGGGCAAAACAGTAGAATGCAAGACATGGGACCAAAACAAGACCAGAATCCTTAACTTATAACAAACTATCTTTAGTTAATGCATCTTGGATGTGTTTGGAGCCAAGTACAATAACTTCAGTTTTTGAAAATTGCAGGTAGGTTTTTACATCCTTGCATGCTTTAAGGCATGCTTTAAGTTTGGCTGACTGATAGGTTTCATCTGATATGATCGATAGACATAATTGAGTATC
Organism: Lepomis gibbosus; assembly: GCA_029875015.1. NCBI lineage: Eukaryota > Metazoa > Chordata > Actinopteri > Centrarchiformes > Centrarchidae > Lepomis > Lepomis gibbosus. The sequence goes on from JAPMOB010246021.1 coordinate 7,670, forward strand.
ATCCGCATAACTTTGAAAGTTGATGGAGCGTTTCTTGCACAGAACCTTGTGGGGACTAACTTTGGCTTGCATGGAGGATTCATCATTGATATGTACAAACTGAGGTTGATCTGATAAATAGGACTTAAACCAGCCTAGAATGGTATCAGGGTTTGTGGTGGTGAGGTAGTTTGGTGGACTCAAATGCAGGACAAAAGGCAGAGGAGGTGCAGCCTAAACAGTTTATTGAGGAAAAACAAAGCACACTTACTAACCGAGTGGCTGAGAATCTTCCAGAAAATAGACAGTTCAATAAAACAGATAATCCAAACGGGCAGAGACAAGGCAGGCATATAGCACAAGCACATGACAGAGCATCAACACACAACAATGACCAGACAAAGACTAAACAGAAACACCAGGAATATATACACAGGGACTAACGAGCAGGGCGGGAGCAATACAGGTGACAGACATGAGACTAACGAGACACAGGCAGGCAAAGAGAGAGCAGAGGGGAGAACAGAGAGACAGCCAGGCAGACAGATTACTGAGGGGGAAAAAAGACAAAACACTTGACAGGCAGACATGGGAGGGAACACATGTAACAAAATAACAGACAAGGATCTAACTTAAGACAATAACAGAAAGCCATGTAAACAGACAAACACTGACCAACTATAACATAGGGAACACAACAGACAACCTAAACGACAACACAGAACTAGGACACAGAGTACCGAGCAGACTCAAAAGATGCAGAGAAAGAACTAGAAGCAAATACAACGACATGAACTAAAGCACAGGACTGGGAACAAAGACTCCAAGAAGACAGACAGAAACGGACATGAGAGCAACACAAAACACAACAGACTATATAACAGATGCTGGACACAGGACAGAACCCAAAGCGCTATAAGACAGATAATGTACAGATAAAAACAACACTGAAGAACAAGGACCAGGAGAAAAAACCGATATAAACACTCGACTGGGAACAAAGACATTGAACAAAAACATAGACTAACAGATACCTAACTGATGAATGAATAAACTCAGAACAGATGACATAACTAACATGCAGAAACAAAACCAAACCCTCAGAATAAAAAACCCCAAAACACAGCACTCAGGACAGGAACGTGACAAATGGTTCCTTTAATGCCAATTAAATATTCCAGTCTCTGGAATCCTTAGTTTGATGCAGCTTTATAAAGCTGTAACACAATATGATCATTCTATGCACTAGGAAAGGATTTTTTAGTGGTTTGTTGACAGTATCTCACATTCTCTTCCATTCCCAGACTGCGGTCGTCAGCAGTCTTTACCCCGGATTGTTGGGGGCAGCTTAGCGAAGACAGGTCAGTGGCCATGGCAGTTGTCGCTCCACTTCAGAGGATCCCATGTCTGTGGAGGAGTTCTGATCTCTCCTGATTTTGTGCTGACTGCTGCCCACTGCTTCCCAAGGTACCCTGAAAATGTGTACTCACAATCTTTGACAATCACACATCAGGACTCCTATTTTTTTCTATTATGCAATAAACTTTATTCTTGGAACATAATTCATACATTGTAATTGTAGAAATGTATAATGTTCAGCTGCAGTCAACAGTGCTGAATTGAAACATTTTAAAAGTTACAATACTATGATTCAAAGTCCTGTATGCTAAAAACATAAGTACCATTGCAAAATCAGTGTGTGTCGATCGCTTTGCACTGAACAGTCTCTTTCTGTGTCGCAGAAGCAACTCCTTAATTCTCTTGGTGGACAATTGGAAAGTGTATGGTGGAGTGGTGTCTCTGGACAGACTACCTCAGCCCTACCTGGTTAAGAATATCCTACTGAACGAGAACTACGACAGCAAAACTAATGACCAAGACGTCGCTCTGCTCCAACTTACGTCACCTGTTCTTTTCAATGGTCGGTCACATCATCACTCCATTGAAATTATGTTTATGTTCGTCCTACATTTATGGTGGAAGTCTGACTCTGTGTCAGGAAAAGGGTTTCAATATGATTGCTCATACAAGACAGAAAGCTGTTCATGTTGTGTTCATAAGCAGTATGTCATGTGGAAAGATGGGTGACGGAATGGCTTGAAAGACAGTCCTTCTGCTGTCTGACCTGGGTTCAAAGCCCATGTCAATGAAAATTCACTCTGCAGCTGAAATGTCCTTGAACAAGTCACTAAATTTCTACGATCTTTCAGAATTGTTTTTGCTCTGCGGCGGCAGGAAAATAACAATGGGGTAAAGCAAATACACAGCCCAGTGACTACCATGGAAATGTTTTTCTCTCGCTGTTGAGTCTGAGCTTTGAAAACCCACAGTCATACTGGTAATCTTATTTGCCCAGAACAGTGTGTTTGTGTGGCTGTGTGTGTGTATGTGTGTATGTGTGCGCGCATCTGTCTACAGTACTATCCTTTTAAGTGCACAAGGTTGCCGGTGTGTTTGCGATTGTTAAATACATTTTTGTGTTATCCAGATAAACTTCTTCCAGCTTGTCTGCCAGCTTTTGACCAGCAATTTCCCCAAGGAGCCAAATGCTGCACCTCAGGTTTTGGCACCACTGAGGCAGGATCAGGTAAGCTGAGATATGAGCCTACAGTAGTAGGCTATAGTGAAAATATAAATTACATTATTAGGTTTTATATTATTGGATTCCCATTATCTTTAACTGTAGCAGACATGCATGTAGATTCAGCCATATGGCCTGCTTTAGGTACATCTGTATTTATTTCTTAAAAGTATAAGCCCTTTTTAATCCAATACAGTTTGATAACTTGTTCAATTCTACAGAAGCCCAGTATGTAACTGTATACTTTTAAAAGGCTAGTCTTTGATCTAGGAATAGTTAATTGTCGTTTTTCCACACATCGACTGCAATATATATGGTTATGATTTTGGCCGGAGAACTCCAATAAAGCCGAAAAAGATTAAATTAATCCTAAAAGAATAGTGTTCCTCAAGCAGACAGACATAGTAAAGTCCATACAAATAGAGTGAGAACAAGTAAAATTTTTACCAGATCAGAGTAGAGGAAATTATGCTACCGTATAATACACTGTATCAACTACAATAATGAATAAATGAATGCATGTAACAGTGGTGCATAAAGTTGTATTTATTAGATCAGAAGGCAGGACTAAAACAAAAGCTACACATCTAGAGAGCTAGGGCAGTCAGGCAGAAGTCAAAAAGCAGGCAGATGGTCATCAGAAGAAGTGCAGGCAGACCAAACACAAAAACAAAAAAAGTCTGGAACCCCTAAGGGAACATGGATGACCTACCAGAGAGTGACTATTGTCTGACCTCTCTATATTGAGGTTTATAGTGAATGAGGAAGATGGACATAAAACTCAATAGTAAGGGCGGGCAGGGGCACAGTGATAGCTCTCCAACAGACTAATGACAGTGGACTGTTACCATGAAGTGCATATGTTTATCAATCAGCCAATTTTTCAGCCACTATTTTGACATATTTTAAAGCCCTATAAAAATGAATGTACATATTTTTCCTCCAATACAGGCACTGTCTCCAGAGATCTGATGGAAGTCACCGTGGACATCATTAGTACACAAGTGTGTAACAACCCCAATGTGTATGGAGGTGCCGTAACCAAGAACATGCTCTGTGCTGGGGACCTGAAAGGGGGCAAAGACTCCTGTCAGGTGAGCAGTCAATATCAACGGACAGGTTTACACTAATCAGATGACCAGTGCTTTTAACATCCTGCAAACTTCAGAGTAAACCTTTAGTTTACTGAGCATGAACTATACTTTCCAGGGTGACAGTGGTGGACCTCTGGTCTGTCAGGGAGAGAGCCGTTGGTACCTGGCGGGGCTCACTAGTTGGGGAGCCGGCTGTGGGGACAAAAACAAGCCTGGCGTTTACACCAAAGTCACCAGTGTTCTGCCCTGGATATACAGCAATATGCAGGTAAAAATTGATCTAGCAAAACATTTATGAATAGTGTAGAAGAGCATGTTTGACATTTAAAATACTAGAATACATTTAGATTTACTGTAGTTCACAGGTTTTCACCATCTTAACCCTTCCTGTGCCTCCTACAGCAAATGAGGCTGTGATGTCCCTTTGTCTCCTGCCAGTGGCCTACTTTCCCTTTTACCCAATGAACTATGAAGTCGTCTCAGAGAGATGGATGGATTTACACATAGAAGATTGAATTGATGAGGAGATACTGATGGAAAGACAGACTGATGAAAGGTTGCACACTGGTTTTGGGGAGTAGTAGCATGAGGAACTCAGGACTTCTGTCTTGGTGTTTGTGTTGCTGCATTATCTATATTCATCCTCTGTCATGTAACTGTTAGGTGTATTACCTGAATTGGATTATTGATATACACTGATCAATGCATTGACTTCATTCTCGCATTCTTGATTTTATTCCAGTCTTTTGTGTCTCAGTCACAAGTTAAACATAAGTAGCTATGCCTTTATCTATTTGTTAAATGAGCTTTGAAGATGGTTGTCCCCTCTCTTACCACGTGTTCTGGTCCAATGAAACACAGTCCGCTCCACTGTGGTCTCCTTAATTGGTTAGGGAATTATAGGCCTACTCTTTGAAAATAATGTTTGATTCTAGAGGTGTGTTTTTTCTCAGGGACACATCTCAGGTGTTTATTTATTTTTACTATTTTAAAATTAAAAGGACATTTTATATTCACTTACTGAGCTGACACACCTGAACCTCCCCTTATACTCACACTGTGAAATTTTTCAGAAATTGTTCTTCTTACATTGGATGTCAATCTGCATGTTCTCTGTGTCAAGTTTATGTACACAGGGTATTTTGTCTAGCATAATTTTCTATTTGTTTAATGTGTTGTATCACTGCACTATACATAAATATACACACATGGAATAAAGACCAAGGAAAATCGTTATTATAGCACTGATTAATCATAGAATAATAATAGCCTGACTATAAGACCATCCCTTGCTGTCAATCACATATGAGGCTGGCATAATGCTATGGGTGTATAGGCTAGCTGTGTGTGTGCATGTGTGTGAGAGAGGGAGAGTGAGTGAGAGAGAGAGAGAGAGAGAGAGAGAGAGAGAGCGTTCAACGCACTGAATAAGCAGTCACTCCAGGAGACATATTATTATCCATCACATCTTTTTTTCAGGACAAGTGGATATTTAGATGTGATCAGTGTGCACATATTGACAGATGAGAATATTTGGAACAAAAGCCTTGTGAGACAAGCTGATTGATTTTCTGTGGGGGGATATCAGTTTGTTGGCCAGCGGTCCACTGGAGAAACAAGAGGTAAGTTGATAAGCGCGCATATTTTGATGTCTCAGCTGATGTTATTGTTATTTTTAAAAATAAAATAGTCCGAAGGGGTCATAATAAGAATGAAAGATGGATCTAAGGGAACTCAAATTTGATTGTTTGAGGCCAGTAGATTGTTTTGACTCCAATTTAAATAAATCCTATGGGCTAATTGATAGGATTTTCAGTTAATTTACACACTGCTGAAATACCATTTACAGCGCTATTTGTTGTTCACTGAATGAGGGCGTGTCTACTGGCACTGATCACTATAACCTTCACTGGTTGCGCGGCAAAAAAAAAAAAATACTTGCAAAAAGCCTGCGGATCAAAGCCTTTCAACGAGCGTGACCAATCCACTGAGGCGGTTGTTATCGTAAGCCTTGTAAGTTGAAAACCAAATTTCAGATGTCGTGAATGATGTCACTGCTGTTATTATTAACGGTTAGCTGCTTTCGCTCAAAAGAATAATCAAAAGGCGGGTGATGGCGGCTCAGTTTTTTTCTCCATCAGATGATCCACAGGTTCAGGGACGCAAAGGTGGATGAATGCGCAGACGTCACACATCGGACGCTGATATTGTGCCAAATTTATATTGTGCGTCTGTTAGTGAAACCTTGCAGTGCCGTGTATAGGCTTTGCGCTTACATCACAAAGGAGAGATTATCAGTGCGTTATTGTGCGTTAACTAACAAAAACCGCCAGACTTACAGTCAGTATCGCCTATAGCTGACGTGTTTCTTTATAAATAAATGTGTGCCGATAATTCCAGCAGACTCATTCTGACTTTGAAGCTGCGTGCCACACCCCTCTCTCCAGTTGATGTGTAGACTGTCCTTGACGTATGATCTGATATGATAGTCAACAATATGTCTCATCTAAACCCATCTCTTGTTGGGCGCCAGAAATTTCAGTTAGACAGTTACCATGGAGATAACTGGACACTATTTAACGACGCACATTGTTGTCATGGTGATGTAACATCATTAAGATGGCAGAGATAGGTAGACAAGTAGTCTTATTTAGGCTATTTATTTATTTATTTATTTATTTTTATTTATATTTAAAAGGTTATGGAGACCTGTGGTGTGACCTATTTAGTTCAACACTGAAAAAAAGACATGCCTTTTTAATTGAAACTGGAACTTTTTTCCCTATTCAATTTGTTTAAATACTTAAACGCCTCAGGGTCCTTGGTCACCAAACTGATGTCTTTTCAGAAACCTGCACACACACATATATGCGGAGAGTGAAATGGTGCCAACTTACGTTTGGTTGGCTACCTTGCAAGAGGGACACACACTAAAATGCGCACAGATATCAGGATATGACCATCAGCACATGATTTCAGGGGTTGGTGGGGTGTGGTCTCATGTAAAAACACACATACAATGGACACTGTTGGCCTACTTAGTCGTTTGAATATAATTTTTCTTTCATGACCTTGTCCACGTTTTCCATAATTCATCAGTAATTTCAGATGTCTGTGTTACAAACATTTGTATCCCACTGATCTTAAGCTTGTGCAAGACTCACACATTTGCCAAATAGCATGATGTCAAAGGTTAGATCATTATTTTTTTCCATTTCTCTGTGACTGACGAGCACTCTGTTGCCCTACTCTACTTTATCGTCCCGCTGCTCCCATTGCTTTTAGTTATGTCTCTTTGATAGCCTTCCCATTTCTTCCTCTCCCTCACCACATTTCCTGACCTTTCTTCTTAATGCTCAGTATATTTTATACTGGAAATGTCACTATCACACAACAGACTGCCCTTCCCGTCTCCACAGACAGCGTCTCCTCTGCATGCCAGTCGCCAGTACTCTCCTGTCAGATAATGTCTGTCCCTGTCTGCTCGTCTCCCATTCTTTCTGTCTTTCAGCCTGCCCTTTCCTTGTCCCCACATTACAGAAAACCACCTCCCTGCCTGCTATTTCCTTGTCCTCCCCAAACAGATACAATTGCCTTGCCTACCCTTTTCTTGTCTTCTCCTCTCAGACAAAGGGAAGTCTGGCACTGAAACTTGATATTGCTACATAATAGTGCAGATAAGTTAAGGAAATATGGAGTGGCAACTCCTCATGTGTCATGTATCTTAACTAGGGAGAGAAAGGCTGTTGCTGAAAAGCTGCATGATACATTACATTTGGCAGTGCCATGCTGGCAAACACCATAAAGGATTCTCACGGGGCAAGCATGTGACAGTGACCTACTAACGGTTAAAAATACTCCTCCTCAGAAGAGATTCATATCGCGCACTAACAAAAGTGATATTCTTCATCTCATCCATCTTCCATCGTTTTCTATATGTATGGTGAGGGTCAAACACATTGGTCAGAAAAGTAGGTTTAAAAAAAAAATAAAAATAAAACAGCATCAGATCATATAATCCGGTTTATTGGTACTAGTGTATAAGAAAAAACAGAATTGCTAAATATGTAAAGGCATTTAGGAACAGTGTCACCATTACATAGTTTGTCAATTAGAGAACACTGACAACTTTATTTTCTCATCAAAGAAAAACAGAAAATTCAAGGAATTTATAATACAACATTTGGGTTTACTGCATGTAAACTAATCAATATAGGCCAATATTTTTTATTGGTCATTGGAAACTTTCAAAATCAAATTTGGCCTAAAATAGTGTAAAATCATGGTAGATAGACGACTCACCTTATGTATCACAAGGTAATCTGTTGTCAAGTAAGATGCAATTCTCCGATAACTTCTAAAATGTGCCAATAATAAATACAAAACTTCTTTCAAACTGAGTTTATATTGCTTCCTTTGTCTTTATGAAGTGGAACAGGTGTTGGACATCTAGTATTTTGAGTTGACTGATTGCTTGGCCTTTAATCAACACCATCTTTGGGTTCTGCAGAATCGGTGGAGGTTGGCAAACGGGCCACTTAACCTTAAACATCTACTGTCATATTTATGCTATCAACAAGTCGATTAGTGAGAAGAGAAACAACAGGGCATCAGACACCTCTCCATCCCCCAGCAAGCCTTATGTTTCCCTCCAACATTCTGCCTTTCCAGTAGTCTCACATTGACAGACCTTTCTTTACACTTACAGGACATGAGAGAATCCGGCAGGACATGAATGGCTGTGTAGCTGCCTCGTGCAAAATGTATATTTCCAAATTAAATTTTCAGTTATAAGTGTAAAGCTTTTTACTCACATAACCTTTCCCATTTATCCCATATCCTCTTAGGTATATAGAGAGAGCTTTTCACACCAGTTGGGTGGCATGTGATTGTTGAAATCAGATGGAGGAAGGTTAAGAGCAGAAAGGAAAAGGTTAAGTGACACTCCTGTTGCTATTCACGAGAGGATATTAAGGTATCTCATGATGTTCAGATGTACCTAACAATTTGGTAACCAGCTCTTCAGTAGTCTGAGTTTTTAGCCACAGTAAAGCATATATCTAAATATGAACCCTTAAAGATATTTTTTTTAAAACGTGTGAACCAAGGTGCCAGACATGGATGCATAGCACAAACTAAGTCTTCTAATTATGCAAAGGAGCCAGTCAGTGAAAAATTTGTCTTTCAGCTTTCTATAGATTCTTGTGAATTGTGAGCAAAAATAAGTCGAATACATCTATGTTTATTTAATTATGTGTACTGTTTGATAGAATAAACATACGTGGCCTGCTCATTGTTCGCAATGAATGCTCTGTCAAAGACAAATTATAGTGCATTAAAATGTTTTCCACTTTAAAGAAGGTAGCAAAGGATGATATTAAGTGGTCAAGAGAAACACTGTATACTGTAGATTTAAATTTCAAATGGTATGGCAGGGTATTAATAGCCTGGGAACCAGACGAATCTGTGAGCTTATATTTTATTTCCTCTGGCAGATGCATCTGGTCCCCCTCCTATTTAGACAGATTTCCAGCCAACCACAGGCCAATCACAAACATTGATCTAATATGGGGTAGGTTTAAAACGGTGACTCTACAGGGGACCGCCGTTGAGGCATTTTCATAAACAACCAAGATGGCTGCAGCTGATGAGGTATGTTCTGGTGTATCCGCTATCGTTACAGTATTAAATAAGCTGGACCTCTAGATTCTGAAGGCAAAAACGGCAGCACTCGTTCACAGACAACGTTCAGTCGACAGCTCATCTGTGAATGCTGTAGTCTGTTAACATTTTTCGTCGATTAGCACTAAATCACATGTTTTGTTACTATGATTGGTTGTCCACAGGCATTTTGTTCTGCGCCTGTTGATAACGCCCCTTGGAAATCAAAATTGAAGGTTCCAGACTAAATTGCATTTTGTGAATTGGTCTGGTGATGACTGGCTAGGGTGTTGCTGCCGCCAAAAAATACTTGCTCTTAAAACAAATTTGTTTTCCCCAAATCATTTGCACATTATAACAAGATATTTTTCATGTTACTATGAGATTTTCTCGTAGATACCCTGATACCAAATTATTCTGTTTTAACAAGGTTTCTTGCAATAGTTGCATGTCACTTTATCTTGTGTGTTAAAAAGATAGAGAGATTGTAGCCTACATTGGCTAAAAAAAACTACAATAGATGTTTTTAAATGGTCTAATTTTGATTTGATGCTTGAGACACAACTGACAAATATGTTAATCAGCTGTGTCTGATGAAAACTTGGTATCTGGACCAGGTGGAAGTGGAGGGGTGATGGTGGTGGATACATACTGAAA
>JAPMOB010246023.1:0-21804 GCA_029875015.1 Lepomis gibbosus
GTGTGTGTGTGTGTGTGTGTGTGTGTGTGTGTGTGTGTGTGTGTGTGTGTGTGTGTGTGTGTGTGTGTGTGTGCGCGCCCATGGCCATTAATATCATCTTTAAGGGTTCCAGTCAGGCCTTGCCTTGTCCTCACTGCCCTGTCCCAGGCTGCATACCACTGATCTCATAGGTTCCCAGTCTGTTTATCCACCCAAGCAGAAGGATAACTAATGGACATTATTGCCATCTTTTTTTCTCTCTGTTTCACACACATATACACAGACATACCTACACCAACCTGAGAGTGCACATATACTCACACTGGCTTACTCCACTATGGCTCAGTAGGTAATAGCAGCCTGGCCAGAGTCCCAAATTTGATTTCACTTATCAAAATAAATGATAAAACACCATAACAGTCAATAACAAGCTATTGAGATGCTATTTCATATCAGCAAGTCGGTGGCTGTCTAAAATGTCTAGATGAATGACTCTCCATCAGACCTTTTAAACACTCACAGGCCCAACTGAACGGCATCGTAACAAATAGCCGCCTTAGCTGAGATGCCACTCAGGTTTATTTAGAAAATATTGATTTTATGCCACCGCAGAAGAAATATCACAGCCTTACAGTAAATATCATGAGTCTGTATTTAGATGTGAACTAAACAACAATAAATATTTTTAAAATTCAACTAAGCTGATGTAGCAATCTGGCTACTGAATGCTAAAAGCTGAGCCAAGCTGTATCCAGATATTCTATTGGTTTAAAAGCATGTTGTTACACACCAGTGAAGTAAACAGAGCAGCCACACGCTTATGTCATCATAATAAAGGTGGTTGTGAACTATGTGAAGAAGAGAGCTTATGCAAGAAGCTTGTCAAGCTCGGATGGATGCCTGTTAAATGAGTAGCCTATGGTGACGAGCAGGTTTAAGTCAAAACTCGACTTCACTTCCTCATTTCCTTCAGCATTAAAGCATCCATTAAATTCAATGTAACTTTATGATCATAGACGTAACTCCCACCCTGAGGTGGGTGGAAGTAGACCACCTGGGTGCATTCCAGACTTTATGTAGATAGACATTTTTGTTGTTCTTTAGGTCGTTAAATGCTCACCATCCTCATAAAACTGCATTATCAGCTCTTGTTCTGTAGCTGTGAAGAACACAGTGTGCCCTTCTGGAGTGTTTTCTGCCACTGATGATTTTATGTTGTACATTCCTGCACGTGTCCTGCTTTTATATAAATGTGATTTGACTGTCACTGAAACTAAAGACTTACAGACAATTCTTGTATTTTCTCATCCTCCTTCATGCGATAAAGTCATTACAAAGGCATGGTTTGGGAATGTCAATTTTGATTATTCACTGGTTTGTAAAGGTATAAAGAATGGTCCACTACTTTTGTTTTGTGACGTAAGACACATTCAGACTTCTACATTTTTGGCAACTGAGATAGACTTGAGTGGTGTCACACAAAAATTATTTGTTGTCTTTTTACAAAACCTTGTGACATATATACATGATAGATGAGTTCTTCCGTCCCATAACAAAAAAAAACAACAACAAGTTTGCTATAAAGTAATTGCATCCTAAAGAGAATTGACTGTCCGGCTGCAAGCTTTTTTCTTATGATATTAAGATCTTAAAACTAACTGTCACTGCCTTAGGTTCTGTAGTATTTGTAAAGGATTTTATTCTGCTATTGTTAACAGCACCCCAGTGCCCAAGAGACAGGGATCGATCGACCAAAGACACCTCTCCTCATTTATGGCCCATATGACAAGCACTCTGATGCTCTCATTCAAAAGCCCATCCTATCAGTGATGAGGTTAGCTAATCAGAGAGAGTGCATTGACAAGGCCATTTTCTCTGGTCAATAAAAAATATCATTGATTGGCATGAGTAGCATTACTTCCTGTCCTGTCAGTCGTGAACACATGCTGTGTGTCAAAGAGAGATGGATCCATACTGCAGTTTGTTTCAGTTCTATAAGACAGCCACACACATCTGTGCGTGAACCCGGAGTTGTCTGATTGTGCTGTTTTACCACCACAGCTGCTTTTTTCATTATGCCAATTTGTATCAAAATCTGAATGACCTCCATTCTCGTGAACACAATACAATGAATGGACGTTTGTGTGTGAGCTGAAGCACAAAAATAACGATTGTAACCTACTGACCTCTTGAAATTAACCTCAGCCTTAACCTCTGACCCTGATTTAAGATCAAAAACATTGTGTATTTACGCATTAGCGTTCATGACACTGACATACCATATCTGCCATAACCTTTTAGTTACTGACCTCGATAGGGCTCAGGGGTTCTCAAAGTGTGGCGACGGGACCTGAAGAGGTATAAAGGAAAAACCCCAAATTAACATTGTAGGAAGCAGCTTCCAGAACAATGCCATTAGACCGAACTCTAGTGGCTAATTTGGCGTGTGCTTGTTTTTTGAGCAAACTTACTGGGATGTCAGCCTGACATTGGGAGTGAGTAATCAAAAATTAAGTTTTCATTTGGGGGTGAAACAATTTTTTAAAGAAGTAGGAGACTAAATATGTTGTGTATGCGGAAGGGCCCCTAAAAAAGTTAGCCAACCATTTGGGACCTAAATTCATCTCTGTCACCAACATCCTCTCACAGACTCAGACAGGTTCAAAAAAGTATGACACGTCAGTAATAGAACTGTCTCAGAATCGACTGTAAGGAAACCCACTTAGGTACCTTGGTGGTTGTTCCACCCACACAATCCCAAACTAATCCTGAGGGACAACACGTGCCAATCAGAAACACTAGATTGGTCACAGTCCTTCAAAAATGTTTCTTTACCTCTTTCTCTCCACTCCCCGTGGGTGGACGACAGCATATTATAAGTGTAAGATTCTACTTTGTAAGAGTCTTTTCAAGTGATAGCTGTTAGCTCTCTTCTTCAATGATGGTCTCTTTTAGAACAGAGTGTCACATTGAAATATTGTAATTTTGACGCCCTAGAATGAACTGTTTCATCTCCTTGTCAATCAAAACTATTGTCTATTCCCAAAACACAGTCTTTCGTTGTGTTTAATGCATGTTGTAAAGTATTTTTTCCTTCAAAGGAAAATTTTGTATAAATAGATTTCCCCTCATTTTCTCTTGGTAATTTTCATCCACGGCATTTTATTCATCACTATTTCTGCTCAGCTCTTTGTCTGTTTGTGAGCACTGAAGCCATGATGTTTATTTACCCATCTGTCTTTCCATCACGTGAACAGAATCATCACAGGACATGTATTAAATATGTCAATCACATCACAACTCAGAGTAGAAAGTAAACATACACATATACACACATCCTACATCATACCTTCTACTCACATTTCTCATCTCAGGGGATTGCAGTAAGCACCAGGCATCATACAGATCCAATATTCCTGCCTCAACACTGTTTGTTCCTCTTCTTTTATTTTTCTTCTGTTGACTCTGTGAAGAAAGAGAACATGCGTGAGGGGAATTTGACAGTGATAGTGTATCGAGGCGAGGGCACGGCATCTCCAGTCACCTTGTATGTACTGTATATTCTGGTCAGGATTTATTGCTGATGAAGTGGAAGTCGACTTTACATTTCAAGGTGTAAGGCCACTGACATGCAAAAATATCATCCCCTCTTTCCGATACTCTATTTCCGACTGTTTGTGTGCCTCCTGAGTGTGCACACTACATTTATGTGTGTGTGCATGTGCGTGTACGATCATTTGTTTGTGTTTTGTAGAGGTTGCTTGCAGGATTGTTAGCGCGGGCCCACTGAATGTGTGTATGTCCATGTGTGTTGAGGTGTCCACCATCACAGGCCTGCCTCCATAGGGAAATCTCCTCTACTCTTCACTGTCTGCTTGGACACGGTGTATCTGTGTTTGGACTGTCGCTCCCGGTCAGAGCTCTGTGCCCCGATGTACTCGTCATGCAGCTTTAGTTTACCTCTCCTCCCCTACTGCTCTCTCTTTCTTTCTTCCTCTCTTTCTGTTCTCCGCTGAGTCCCACAGCAGCCAGACACACAAACACTCACAGAGGTATAACAAGCACCAGAGCATTCATGCGCATATTCACATTCAAGTACACGCACATGCATTACTCATTCAGTTGCACTCAGGGATATATGACTGACAATATCTCAGACATCTAGTATCTGCCTGACATGTGGGGAAAGTCATGAGTCAGTTTCAAGTCCCAAGTCGAAGTCATAGTGATAAAGTTAGTGTTTTAAAAATTCTAAAGGAGTCATAATGCTTTCTTTATCATACTTTTTAAAAGATGACGTGTTTTAAATGGCACCTGTGCCACACTAGATTTGACAGGGCGCAGTTAATGAAAACGGTTAATTGTTGTTATGACAGGTATTGCCTTCATCTCTGATATCAATATGTGTAGATGTTTTTACCTCAGACTCAATAAGAAAACTGTTAAATACACTCAAGAATGGACTTAAGTCGAGACCAGTTCCTGCAAATGTACAGATCTGTTCATAAATACCACATGGATCAAACAAGACATATATAATGAACACACTGTGCTGATGAGGGTTCTAGAGAACCCTCATCAGCACACTGAAGTTTCCTGACAGTTACTTTGATAGTGCTTGCACTGGCGCAGGAAATATTATGATCAGATTAAGGCGTCAGGATCTTCCCTTTGGATCTTGGCAAGCTTGACAAACCATACTCATGTGTATTTTACAATTGTGTTATTTAGCCTGAGACTGGGCTGTTTTTCCAGGCAGATGTTTTGCAGGAGAAACCTATCAACATGGTAATATCCTCTGAGGCATAAATGCATGAACAGATGTCTAGTATAGTGTAGACGCTCCAAGTAGTGTAGCTCCAAGTGTGCTGTACCATAACGTTGGAAATTCAGTCACACACACACAGCTTGTCACATACATAAAACCCCCTTCTTTTCTTTCTCTACCTGATTTTTTTATTTAGTGTATATGTGGCTTCAGCAGAGGTCATGGCCTGTATTTGATTAATAATACGACATCACGTGCCTCTCTTCACCACATGATGTCTGAAAACATGAACACCTCCTTAGTGCAAATGGAAAATGGTGGGAATGCTTCAAAAAACAGCAGGTTATATCAAAGTCCAGTAGGGCTAAAAGGCCTTTAGAAAATTTTTATCAGTTTGAGATTCATGAGAAAATAAGTTGTTGCTGTACTATGATGACCAAAAAAGGCAGTAGAGAGAAGTCAGTGTAACTAATTGTACATAAGTACTTCAATTTAAGGTCATCTTTCAATTTCCAAAAAAATGGAAATGACTGATGCTACATATTCACTGTCCATACACTCACCTTTGGGATTTATTTTGACATGAAGCTGACCTTTTCAAATGCTGTTTAAAATCAACACAAGTGATGTGGATTTAAACCTAGACCAACTTCAGAAATTACTTTATCATGAGATCTTTCTAGACATCAGACACCAGGTGTGTCCTCATGATCCATTTCCTAAATCCATCCTGCCACAACCTCGTTCCCTGACAAAGAGTAAAAAATATGAGCGGGGCAGATTGAGAAGCTGCACTCCAGACCTCCCTCTCTCTTTCCTCATTTGCAGCCTTGAAAAACAGCGGTTAACACAGAAATGGAACCAAAGTAGCGTTTCATTCCGCCCGTTCCTATCCTTTAGGCAGTGATTGAATTTTCCTGTTGCCTGCACAAAGCCAGTCCCCACAGGAGCATTGGCATAAATGCTGTTGGAAGCCTGCCTGTTAATCCGCTAAGGAGAAGCATGTGATGAGATGTATCATGTTCGTCATGCCCGTCGCATCACACACTCTGTCCGTTCAGCGGTGGAGGTCTGGGTATGGAGAATGCCCATGATAGTGGAGAGAAAGCATCAGCTGACCTGTGGGAAATATAGAGTGATCTCTGGTTAGTCAGCCCTGCACATGACACCAAATCAGCAGCTTAAATGGCTTATTTCTCAGTAAGTTTACTATCTATTGTATGTGGAAAAGCACGAAAGATGGAGGATACCAAGAAAGCGCAGGTGCAACAAGGGTGTGAGGTAGAGATGCTGACAAGTCTTTGAGCTAGAATCCAAGTCAAGTCTCAAGTCTCTGAGCTAGAGTCCACATCAAGGCTCAAGTCACTTGTGGTTATAATGAATGTTGTATCGTCTACTGCGTTCTGCTTATGACACTGCTTTGCTATAAGGGATTCTGTAGCTGTAACCTTTTTTTCACTTACAGAGCACAACCATGTAACAACTGTAAGTCAACACATGCCCCCTGACCCAAACCAGTGGAATGTTATAACTAAATAAAACTGTAATTTTAACTTATGTGATCAACAATAAATCTGTAACCTGTTTGCAGCCAACGTTAATAATAAAAATTATGACAGCCAGCGGGACGTATATGATTACATTTATCTACCACCACAAGTTTGGCAAGCAAACAAACGGTCATTCATCTTTTCATAACGAACGACAGTCGGAGTTAACCTCTTGCAGGTCGTAGCTAAAGCATGAAGCAAGCTAACGTTAGCCAATTCTGAGCTAAACATGTTTACTAAACTCAGGTTACTAACCTATTTTGCGTTCAGCTCTTCGTTGTTTGGGTCTTGTTGTATGAAGTTTTAAAGCCAAAGTTTATGATGAATGGCACAGCAGCTTCCAGCGTTTGTTGTCCTCTCTCACGTGTGGCCATAAGTTATGTAGGTATGTTATAGGTAACGTAGGGTAGGGAATAACAGCAAGCTCAAGACGCTTCCTAAAAAATAAACATTGTTCATGAGTACAAGTTCGAGTCAAGTCGTTCATACACAGTGCAGATTTGTTCCGTATGTGACTTAAGTGCAAACTCGAGTCCCCATCTTGGTGTCTGGTGCCACAGGAAGGGGATTGTGTTAAATTGTGTTAAATATTAGTTAAATACTTTAAAGTCAACTTCTGCCTTCTTACTCAGTGAATACACTGTCTGCATCTAGTGTAGTCGTAAAGGTTGCTGGTAAAGCCTCGAGATGCTGCTGACATGCGCACTGTCTCTGTTAGATATTTCACATTCCTCTAAAGAGGGGTAGATAAGTTTATCTCAAGATCAGAACCCTGATCAAACTATAAAAGAGTGCACTTATGTGTGTATGTATGTGTGTCATTCCTCACGTTACACAGCAGGTCTTTGATGTGACTGATGCAATTGGACTTGATCCACTCTTTCATCAACATCAAATAAATAGGCAAAATAATAAATTCATCCCTCTCAGAGCAATGGCACAAAGGGACTTAGGTAGTGTTTACCATCTGTGTTTCTGCGTACAAGTGTTTTCATAGTGGATATTTATCATTGTAACCACACAGCCAAGTGTACTGTTATGCTAATGTTTCTTGAGAAATACAGTAAGAGTCCTGTTCCCTAAAAAATACACTCATACACATTTGCATAACGGTTTTGTAGGAAATATAAAGCCACCACTACAGTTTTGTTTGTCAACATTATGAGGAAATGTTTATTGAACAGATCTGTAAACCTCTGCCAAATGAAATGTTCATACTGAATGTATCTGCAAAATTTTCACTGTCAACTTGTTTCATTTGTTTTTAATATATTCTTTCAATCAATCATTATACAATGGAAAACAAAATATAAAATAGTTCTCTCAGTATTTACCAGTTCAAACGTAATTTGTGCTGTATGCCTGTGTCATAGTCATACAAATGTAGATGATTTTACCAAAGATTACAAACCCTGCTGCACTGTGCACCTGCACTTTTTACACTTGTTAGAGATGCCCTATTTTCTTCATTCACTTCATTCTTGTGTGCAGGGCTTTCCGTGCCCATGAACTGGGTCTTACATGTTGTTGACATGTAAGACCTACGTTAAGCACTTAGACTAGACAAATTCAGACATTCATTATGGGTCATCTTTGTACTGTATTCTTTCTTCATGAATAAAGGATTTCACTAAAAATCAGAAATAAAGAAAAAATAAACTTTTATGGTACTGCAATTGGTCCCCTCTGCCATAGCATCTCTTGACGTGCCTCTAGCCTTTTTGATCCATGCTTGCAAATTGCAACACAGAGGTGACATCTTTTATAGATGGATGTGGACTAATTGCTGATTGAAGAGTTGTGCAAAGGAGGTTCACACAGGTGCATCAGAGATTCATAATTATGCAAGTAATTTCTAGCAGCTGTGAATATATTTTTTTCCACAGTTAATTCAATAGCATTTGGGGTCTTTCTATGAGATCTGTGTTAACTGTTTTGAAAAATGGTGTGAATAATGTATGACACAAATGAAAAAGTGTTTGCAAGAGAAGACTTCAGCTGTGCTAAGAAAATCAAGTGGATCCCGGTTTCATTAAGCATGCCTTACAAATCAAGAAAAACTGTAAATACTGAGAAAATCAATATTGACAAGCACAAGAAGAGACACGTTGACTTAATAACAAAGTCCTCTGCTTAGTAGTCCTAAACCTTGACCTCTTTCCTGGTGAGTCTAAGGTTATAAGGATTGCCAAATGTGATCCAGCAGCTTTAGCATATCATTCAAATACATTTGGCAAATCAAATTAGAAGTATACATTTTTCACAGATGCACATTGAGGGAACATTCAAGAAAACATAGAGAGACTATTGAAAAAAATCCCATTGGCTTCCACACATTTCTTTAATTTAGAATGTGTTCTCCATGCGTTCACTTGATCCCAGGGTCATCAAGTATGTCTCAGCTCCCAGCAATCCTGGTGTAGTGACTGTCTCATTGTTCTGCACAAATAAGTCTTTTAAAAATGCTGACCAGTGACCCCTGAGAGGATTAACATAGCTACATTGCATGACACAGTCACACCCCACTGTTTACCAAATGTCTTGAGTCTGACATAGTCTCTCATTCCAGCAGTTTAACACTAAAACGTCCATCTGAGAGGGGAGATATGTGTATGTGAACTGTTTTCATGCCATTTGAATCATTACTTCCATACAAGGTCTCCTATCTCATGCAATGCAAGATGTACTCACCTCTGTGTGAACATAAGCCTGTTCACATAAATTTCACTAAGGGCCATACAGTAGCTTTCAGGTCCTCTTGTATATGTGTTGGAGGAAATATCCGCTGCCAGTGTTATTAGGCAGCCTGTGTGTTTGCTCCTAGTAGAATAAACACTATGGCTGCTTTGATAAACCATGAAGCCTTCATTTCACTTTGTATATCTGGGCTCCAGCCGAAACTCATCCGCAAGAAATTTGCTGTGCCGTTTCTCAGGGGGATTGGTTTGGCTGTGTTGCTTTTTGAAAGGACTCGGGCTAAACACTGGGTCTGCATGTTAAATGCCAGGCTCTTTCCTCCAGGGAGGTCTCGTAGCTCTTAATCGGCATTTTGTTTCAAATTTCAATTTACTGTGGAAAAAAAGCTTTATTCTTTTGAATAATATGAACAGAGACAGAGTGAGGTCCCTCCTGGCCCCAAGCACCGCTGGCCCTCGGGGTCAAAACACATGCTGTGTTTGTGATGCACGTGGCTGTATGTGTGTTTGTGAGCTCTCTGCGGGTTTCAGTATACATTCCCTGCATTAAAACAAAAAAGAGAAGCATTTAGCTTGGACCTCTGTTCAGCTGAGTTCAGACAAATCCTGCATAGCTTAATGACTCATAGTGAGCACTGTACTTAGAACTATTCAATGCTTCTATTAATTTATATGAATGGAAAAACAAAAGTAAGATAATGACATATGAATGTGTGTCTGGTGAGTGTTTTAACATTTCTGTGCGTGCATGAATGCGTGAGTGCGTATGTGTGCGTGCGTGTGTTTATTAACCTTTTGCCCCTGTCTCTGCCTTATGTCTCTGAGGTCCCAGGAGCCTGACACTGGGCTACTTTACACATACACGCACTGACATCACAGGACATGGCACTCAAGACACACAAAAACACATGCTCACACGCAAAAACAAGCAATAGCATAGCTAAAGTGAACCCTGCGGAAGAGAGAAAGTGACAGAATGAAGTAAATTGAAAACTTCAAATCCTGCTTGAGAATTAAGCAAGAACTTAGTTGGTATACAAAAAAATAATCATGTCCTATTGTTAAACATTTGGCCTCTGGGCAACCCATGTAATTATGGAGTTAAGAAAATCTTCCATCTTCCACAAATTTTCAGCGGTTTGGAGACGAGACAAAGACTCTTTTGAACAATAACAATCACTGGCCTTTTATACCTTTTCTATCATGTTCTATTTCCAAAATACACATCTGTGTGCATTCTGTACTCCCTAGGATATGTCACTCAGTTCTCATTGTGTATCAGTGTGTATTTTGCAACTGCACATGCTTCCTCGCAGGTATGGATGCGTGGGTGTGTGTTCTAAAATAAAACAGTCCCAGAATACAAGTTTGCTGGAAGCGGAGCAATCAAGGAGCGAAACAATACAAACAGATGGAGCCATCTCTCTTAACAACACACACAACACACAACACACCACACACAGATGTCCATAGTTTCAAAGGTTGCTATCAAAGCATCTACTGGCACCACGCTCCCCCATTAACAAGGCAGATGGTCTTAAAGCGTTTTTGTTTGTTAGACTGACAAACACCTACTGACAAACTGTAACACATCTGAACACCCACACACATTTGCACCAGGTACTGTGGCTTGGTATCCATATGCCATACTTCCACTCCAGTGAGAGAGAGAGCAGTGTCACCTCTCTGGAAGAGACTTCTTTTCTAATTAAAGGGAGAGCCTGTTTCCATCTCACCGCAACAAAAAACTGCTGCACCCAGCCAACTTCTAGGAACAACTAAAGACCAAGTTTGGAATGTATGCCTGCAACATTTATCTTTTTAAAGGTGTAAATCAAAGTGATGCACGCAGCTCCTTTGTTTCCTCTGTGATGGCCTTAAATGAAACTATAAATGACGAAGAATGTGGGAATAATATTCTAGCTTCATTTTTCCCCATGTCACTGTACAACAAAGACCGGCTTAAGCAGCGCTTAGTGAGAATGTTGAGTAGACCTTTTTTGACTTTTACAACATACTTTAAACATAATTATGCATGGATGCTTATTGTGACCTACTGTAAAGTATATAATTACAAGGCAAAATCTTGGAGTTTAAAAAAAACTTCCAAGACAGTCATCATCACCACAGGAAGGAAATGCTGAGAGGATGAGTAACTTCCAGAAGGACACTGAGCAAGTGACAAAAAGGCGGAGACATATTTCAATACATTTTTGCAGTGGACCATTAAAAGACGATTGATCAAATATTTCCAATAAACTCTGCCAGTCTCTTAGTTTTCATCAGTCTCAGAGTTCTGCTACTCTACCCATGCCTGACAAGTCATAACAATGTTATCAGGTTTCAGGTCTGGTTCGGGCTGTTTTTTCAATTATGGACTATTGCCAGGTTATTAAAATGCATTTAAGAAGAAGTGATTGGTCTCTGTGCATGGTGACATGTTGTGAGTAACACTGGGCCAAAAACATCGCTTTTGTGTCTTTTTATGTGTGTCAAGTTGCTTTGTGAGGAAGCAAGCCAGAAAGGTGGACACGTCAGGCATTAACAAAGGCAAGAGTGTCTATTTTAACTAAAAAAAATAATGTCAGGTTGAGTTTGTTTCAGTAGAATTGTACAGTTGGACTTTTTTCGAAATAGAGATTTGAATCTCAAGAGATGTCATCCTGGTTGAGTAGTGATAAAAAGAAAAATTCATTCTGAACCTAAAAGTTGCAGTGAAAGTTGGGCTTTGGCTTCTTCCTTAATGCTTCTGCAGCAAGCAATTTGCGTCCTGTGCCAAAGGAGTGTGTTCTTTCTCAGCGAGGCAGAAAGTAAGGGTTTGGAAGTCAGTATGAGGTGACGATCACTTGTCCCTTCTCTGTCTTTTTTTTTTTGCCTTGTTTTTTTGTTTTGGTTATAACCCCAAAACTTAATCATAGTATAGTTGCCATGCTTGGACATAGTAGAAATACATCATTTAAAAAACTTTGGCAACTAATGTTCAAAAAAGTTAAATATAATCTGTGGTTTGCAGAAAGTCAAAAGTTCTGTCTGGTGACAGGTTTGTGGATTCCAAATTTGAATTTGAATAATGAAATGGTTGGTTCTACTTGAAACAGATGACAGGTGCCTCGCTAGACAGGTATCTCAGAGGGCATCACTTTCGAATGAAGGCATCTCTATGACATTAATTTCGAAGAGCCTTTTAAGGCAGACTTTACGGCAATGTGTGACGTCAGCACGCTGTCTTGCATCTCTTCTGGCTGTCAGTCCCTAGCCTTAGCGTCAGCTAGCTAGCTACTGAACAGGCAAATGGCTATCAGACGCCTCAAAAATCCTACTAAACAAACTTGGTTGGTTACAGTCACGGGCTATTATGATAGTTCAACGTTTAGTCCTCACTAACTTTTCAGAAATTGTCCACCACCTTGTCCATTTTTAGTGAGTTACCGCTACCATGCACAGACTTATGGGTAATAAGCAGGATCAAGTCAGCAATGCTGCCTTAAAAACTGACAGTTACAGAGGCACTTTGAAGGCATATTACGAGACAGGAAAAGATTGTTCTATTTGTTTTGAACAGCACTCGATGCCTTACTGTCCTGTCCTGACACCTCCTGAGACAGCATTTTTACCCGTTTTGACCACAGCCATTGTAATGTTGTGGATTTTCAATTAGAATTCACAACAACTGGAACAATTTACATACTGTATTGACAGGTTAGAATATAGCTGGGTTCTCTGAGAAACCAACATTAGAAAAAAAGTACAGTGTATCAAAACGCTGTGTCTATCAGACCAGTCACAAAGCTGGATTCAATAGGACCAAGGTCATCCTCCTCTTGTGAATTTGCTATACTGATATATACCAGATAAAATGGGTGGGAGTCCACTGTGGGTAATATAATGGCCTACAAGTGGATTTCAATAACAATATCATTATTACAGAGATAACAACAGCACACTGACATTATAAAGTGTATGCATAATTTTCTCCATTATTACCCTTCTGTCGCTAGAGGTCTCAGTGGGATTCTGATGGCACGCCACTCTTGATCCTTTTTGATATTCTGTGCCATGCTCTTAAGAGGTGAAGAGAAACTTTGGAGCTGCGATTTGTCAAAGAGCACATGAACCCAGGACCAGAAGGTCAGGTCAATGTGTGCCAAACTCTCCAGCAGACAGGTTTTGTTTATGTGCTTGGGAGAGTCAAGCACCGCTCGCATTCTGATCGAGAGCTGAACTCTATTTCTCTCTCAAACTCAGTGGCTCTCTATACCTCTCTCTATACCTCTCTATGTGTCCCTGTAGCGGCCAGGTGGAGTGGAGTAAAGGGAAGAAGGATGGAGGGAGGGGGAGCTGGCTGAGGGAAGGTTTCAATCAGTGAGCCTGGCAGTTGCTCCTCAGCAGTGGAATGCCAGGTCACTGCTCCAGTCTTTGTTCTGGGAAGTTTCTCTCCAAGCTGGAGCTCTGCTGAACTCACTGGACTACTATCAGATGGCAGTGTCGACCCTGGTGGTATGGTAGAGGAGCATAAAGGGATAGAGACAGAGAGGGAGGGAGATAGGCAACTATATAACAGAAGGGCCGAGCGGGTCTTGCCAGGCCCAGAGCTCAGTTCAGAACAAACAACTGAAAACACTGATTCACCGGATTCCCCTGCCCAGTCTGACAAGTCAATTCTGTTGGAAACGCAGTATAAACAAACACAATCACAGAAAGGCTAAAGTAAAATGTTTCACGCTGAGTATCTGATGCTGTATTTAATTTGTTCTCTCTCCAATCTCCACTTCTGGCACCCAAAGCATGATTAACAGTGTTATGGTTATGTCTTAAGCACTCGTTAAAGTAAAGTAATCTGGCAAAACCAATCATCAGCATATAACATGTTTCATAAGAGACAAGAGCCCCTAGATATGAACTATGTCTCTTGCCAGCTCTGCCCCACTTTTCTCTGAACCTTCCCCAAAGAATTTAAACAATGGGTTGAGTTGGGGCTCATCAGGGGAGCTAAAGGTACACAAACACAGCAGGTATCCAGGTTAGTGAATGTCACAGCTGCATATTGCTCAGTTGGCACTAAAATTGCATAATTCAAAAGCTTTACCTGGAAGTGATATTTGAAAATTACATTTGGGATATGAACCATGCAAACTTTGCACAGAAGAGAAGTAAAGACTGGCAGCTAACTATTAGTTCACTTTTGCAAGGCTGCTGACCACACAGCTGAAAATGTCTCTTACATGTTAAAAAAGACATGACTTCCTGCAGAATAAGCTTTTTTTTATTCCACCTGTGGCTTTAGTGATGGATTCACAGTCTGCCTTTTCAGATTTTAATGAGTCAGTCATGTCATCGTCGAGCTCAACAACTTCATCTTGTGTGTCTGTGTGTGCGAGTGTGTGAAGGCCACCACTGGCTGTGTGGCAAATAATGAGCAGGTCCTGAGCTAGTTGCTCCCAGCCTGGCGGTGGGAAGCAGACAAGACAGCCTCAACAGCAAGGACCTGAGTTGGCTCACCTAAAGCAGAGTGAACTCTGTAACCCCTCAACAGACTAACAGCCAGCTAAGATTGTCAAGTAAAACCATGAGTCAAGAGGCAGAAGAAGGAGATGACATGTGAGACAAAGAGAGGGAGGGAGAGCGATGAAGAGGGGGGAGAAGGTAGAGTTTTAGAAGACAAAAGAAAAAGAGATAAGGAAAAGTCTGTAGAGAAACCACAGATGGAAGAGAAACTGAAAAAAGATGCCGGAAGACAGACAAATGGCAGAAAAAAGCAGAGGAAATAGGGAGAGTTAGACAGAAAAGGAGTGAATGAGAGAGCGATAAGGACAGACAGAAGAGACTAGAGACACAATACACACACAACAGCCTGGGCGCCAAACCATCTAAATTGAGTGCAAATAAAGAACTGCAGCAGTGTTTGGCAACCTTCCAATTGCCATGCAGGAAGTGTAAAGACGGGATGATTGAGTAGTTTTTGGACTAACAACACTCTGCCGTCAGATGAGCCGAACCCTCATCCTTCAACCCCCCTCAAGACAGTCAGTTATTGGAGCTGTTATGAGCGATGATGTTAATTACGTATCTGACTATTTTTACACCATGAAACAAGGGCAGACTGGATCATTACTGGGCTCTGGTTGCAGACAGGTTGGCAGGTAGATGGTATGATTTGAAAGTAGAGCAGACAGATGGGCAAGTGACACCGTGATTACGAGAGGATGAGAGATGATTGCAGTAGACATAGCCACCGTCATTAATCAAACTGTGGTCAATACGTTGCACCATGGCAGTGGCCATGATGCATAGGCAATATTTTGAGGCTAAACACTGCAGATACAAGAGTTAGCAAAAACATTAACATTTTTCACATATACCTTGACTTCAGGAGCTCACAGTAAACTCTAAGCAGACTGTGATTATTTTAATGTTTTAACCTGGAATTTGTGTGATTGCAGCTAAAATACACATGTGATTAGACAATACGGTTATATAGTGTCTTTAATAATTTTTAATGCTTCATAGTGAAGTTTTGGGTGGTTCATAACCTTCTCCCACATGCCCTGACTTATCCTCCTAAATATCATTTTAATTTTTTAGGAAGACCACTCCAATAGATTGAGCGAACACTTACATTAGTTCATCATGCATTGTTTCTGAGGCAAGTAAGTGCAATTATTTCAGGAATGGTATTTCTTTAGTGATTTGTTTCTTTTTTATGGCTTGCCCATTCATAGTTGCAGATCCTGCGTTCATGTTACAATGTGTAATTAAATATGAATATTTAGTGGGTACAATTCTGGCTCCTGCTGAATGCTCACCATTGGTTGATGACTGCTGGTTGACTACTGCACAAAGAAGAGAGCCTTTACCTGAAACCTAGAGGGCTTTAAATGCAGAAAAGCCCTTACAGTAGCTGCAAAAAATATAAAAAGTTGGAATTTGAAACATTTTTATTTATTAAACACAAAACATCTGTCATATTTAGGCTTTTCACAGAACTCATGTATTTCAGAAAATAGCCCAGAGCTGCTAAATTTCCTTCTTTTTAAAAAAAATTTTTTTAAATACCATAAAACCTCAAATAGCCGACAACCTCCTTTGCTGGCCTGGTATGGGAACACATTTTGACACATTAAGGCAGGTCTCCATTAAGCGCCTTGTCTGGTTTTTATAAGTTCTTTCTTTTTTTAAGTTCTTTGGATGTATAAAGCCTCTTATTATTCCTTTGCTCTGTACGTGTCCACCATCAAAAGAATCAAAACAGCGTTTCATAAAAATTAACCCAATCCTGTCATGTGAAATCCATCCCTCTCTGTGTGCTAAGTTCTGCCACTTTTATCATCTTGCACAGTGTTGTTGTTTTCATTATGTTGCTGCCTTCAAAATGCAAGCACATAAGCCTTTAAGTCTGTGGGAGAAAGAATGACGTGTATTTGATATTATTGGATAATTTTTGTAGAAGTAATATTCTGTTTGAAATAAATAAACTGTTTCATAGTAGCCTATTTCAGTTTTGTACATGAGGAATTAAAGGCCTGTCCCATACGGACGCCTGTCCCAAATACAGGAAGTGATTTTAGAAAATAAAAGCCTGGGCTATTAATCAAAGTTTTACGGTAGGTATGAGCTGAATTCAAAGTTAATGTCTACAATGTGGATTCTGAGCATACACACACACACATCAAGGTCCACTGTAAAAGAGAGCACCAACAACACCCTAAACACTATATGAATATGAGAAGTTGGACCAGCAAACAGGGTTCTTTCTTTCTTTTACAGCCTATCAAAGAAAGCAGTAGTTTTACAGTAGAAACATTGTTGGCCCTTTCGCTGACATTTTGACAAAGCAGAATGTTTTGGTCATTGATTTATTGATTGTAGATGAGATTAGAGAGATGAGAGATTTCTCCGTGGTGTAACGGATGGATTTGTTTGTGTGTGCGTTTGTGTTGACTTGATCCTGCTGACAAATAAAGCACAGCTTGCTCATGCTAGAAATAAAAACACTCACTCAGACACATGCTCTCTCTCACACACGCACACACACACCCACACACAAACACACAGAAGTGTATGAGCGGTATGAGCATACTGTCTGCAAGGTCAAACCGGTGGATCAGCCACATCCCCTACTCCGTTCATCCTTTTCTCCATCTTTCCCCTATCCCTCTCTCTCTGTCTGAGCGTATCACCTTTCTGCCCTCATCCTCTCCTCCCTCCCTTCCCCTTCTCTTTTCCATCTCCATGTGTCAGTGCTCCAGGTCCCTTCCTCCCATATCACTTTCCTCTCCTCCTTTCCTCTCCCCTTCATCCTCTCCTGGTGGGTCAACTCCTGACCTCTTGCCCTGACCCTTTGCTCCTACTCTCCTGCTCTTCCCAGTAACACCAGCTGTCAATCTAGTTTGCCCATAGCAGTACTGCTGGAAAACCCATAGCTGTAATCCAAATATAACAAAAACTGAGCCGCTACAGAAAACTGACACTTGGAATTCCAAACATTTTTATTTGTTTGAACACTAAGCATCTTTCATATTTGGGGTCCAAAAATTACTGCCTTTTTTCTTTTGCTTTCAAACCTCTTTCCAGCACTATACATCATTACTGCTGCAAAGAAAATAAGCTGTGAGCTGGGGGTTGGTTACTTTTTCTAAAAAGTTTCTCTTTTTTTCAGTTAAACAATTCTGGATGGGTATGTGCTGAAATCCAAGACTTGTAAAACAATGGAGCACTAAAAGCAGCAGGCAGGCCTTGAGTAGGCATGTTAAGCACAGTGGGGCTTAGAAAGTCAATGAACAGGACAAAATTAGCATTTTAATAATTTTATAGTGTTGGGAAGATCTCAAAGTTTTGGATATGAGTCTGTTCGTCCTGCCTTCTCAGATCAAATACAGATAGGCATCTGATGATTCTTATGATCCGTCTTAAGTCCTGTTTACATCAGCATTTAAAACAGCAAAATAGCTCAGTGGATTTACTCTACGTAAATTTTGACCTGAAAAAGTGCACCACTAACCAACTGGGAGTCCAAAGATATTTTCATTAGCTGTGATGCACTTTTACAGCATTTAACATGCTGTCTCAGGTCAAACTGCTCCAGGAAGGAATGGTACTGTCCCATTAGCAGCCAAACTAACAAGCTTGCTATATGACAGTTAGCAGGCCGTTAGCGAACTTGTTAGCTCTGAGAGGCCCCCCCCTCTTTATTGAATGAACATCCAGAGACCATGGAGCCAAGGGGGAGTACAGTTCATAAAAGTAAAAGAAGCTTGGGGAGCCTTTGTGGCTTGACTTGAGACATACCCCACCAAACTTAAGACTTGACCAGGACTTGTATTGAATTCTTTGAGATTTTACTTAAACTTCCCCCAAAGACTTAAAAACAGCTCTATGAATACGCCATTTGCTTTATATTGCTGAAATATCACATCTATACCTTTTTGTTAACTTTACCTTTCTTTCCCACCTGCACCACATATTTGTCTATCTGAATGTTTTCCACACAGACCTTAGAACCTCTCTTATCCTCCCAGTCCAGCCTGGCCCAGACTTGGCCAACTTATCACCCAGGCCAACCCATCTTCTCTCCATTACACCACAAACAAATTGGTCTGTTACACCTCTGTCTGGGCCCAGATTGCATTTCTCTTCTCATCCCTCACTGCCTAAACATTCTTTCTTTCTTCTTCACTGTCCACACTTTCACATTGCCCTCCCCGGTCATACACCCTCTCTCTCTTCATGTGTGCCCTGCACTGCTTAACTGCCTTTACTTGTCAAGATTGAATCACATCTCTCTTTTGCTCCCTTAAACACACACACACACACACACACACACACAAACATAGGCATAGGCCTACATCACATCTCCAGAGTGCATGTAAAAAATCTACCCATACAAAACTGAGACTATTGTTACTCATGCATGGGTAGCCAGAGACACACCACAGCCAAAGATAAATCAATCTCGTCCATTTCTATTGTAACACACTCACACCATCTCAGCTCCATTTTATTCAAATATTCCCAGGAAGGGGAGGTGGAAAGGGAGATTGATTACCCAGATACCAGCAGCTATCTACAAAAAGTTACAAAAATGAAAGCATAACAAAGACTACAGGAGCATGTGCGTCCAACTGAGGAAAAGTCCAGCACATAACTAAACAGTATGTAATTTTTACACCTTGGTTTTTGTGTCGATTAAACAAACAAGATGTAACATGTTAAGTAAGGAGCTTTGGAGTTAATGATAGGCAGATTTGTTTTACATTTGGACAGAGCCAAGCTAGCTGGCTCCAGTTTCCAGACTGTTTCCAGTCTTTGTGCTAAGATAAACTAATTGGCTGCTGGCATTAGCTTCAAAAGTGGTATTGGTTTTCTCATCGAACACTAGGCAGAAGAGCATATAAGCACATTTCTATTATAAGTTAAATAATTAATTTAGAGTAAATTATTAATTCAATGTTAATTGAGTGGTTTTCTAGAAAGGTTCATCCAATGGAAAAGGACTTTTGGAAATATACATCCAGTATACTGTGTGTATACATTTACACACAACAGATGTTTTCACATTTTAAGCTGATGGCCACTTGAGCTTTTGGTTTACACAGCCTGAAATCTTTTCCCACTTGTATTCTCCCTGGGTTTTTGACCAGTCTCAGGTCACATGTGGGGTCTTGTCAGTGAGTTAGTCTTAACTGTAGCTTTAGTGTTTCTTCCAATACTCTCCACTGAGTAAAATGATTTAACCACAGGACACTATCGGCTTTCACTGCAGGCAGAGACACAGTATGACAGAAATACCCCACCACTTTCGAACATATATCAAACCACACACCCACAAAAAAACTCATGATGTACTCATGTGCACATACACTACATACACACACACACTTACTCCTCCCTTGAGATTGATGACCATAATATTGAGCTACGCAATAGAGATGTGTTGGCTCAAATCTGGCAATACAGCTTTTTAATCAAACAGACTTTCTCACCCTTTCACTCTCCCTGCCTCCCACACATTCTCCCAAAACAAACATATTGACTGGGATTTCAGGGAAGGATAAGAGCGGAAGAGTACAAACTTTAGGTTCGGTGACAGGTGATGAATGTCTGACAGGCATGTAAAGTCAATTTTAGGGGTGTGCTGTGCTGAGCATTGGATCTGGGCTGGTTCTGTGAGGCTGCATTAATGATCTGACTTGAGCAAGATCTCCGATTCATGTCCCCATATTTCTGTGTACATCCGCATGTATGTACATCAATGTGTAATGTGTACATGTTAGGATGAGTGTTCATTCATAGGCGTTTTCTTAGAGGAGAGACAGAAAGCCTCTGCAAGCACACATGTGAGTCCTTTAATAGGAGCAGACACAAAGAAGGTTACAAGGGTTAATATGATATGGGACTGTGAGATATAGTATGGTATGGGAGGAATGCAAATGTTTCATTTCAGAACATCCATGAAGTATTTGAGATCAAAAAACACATAAGTAAAGGCTCTGGGTGCCTTACCTCTATGAAACCACAATGCAAGACTGTCTGAAAAAAATAGTACATGGAATACGGAGGTTGCTTTGTATCCTGAAAGGATACTGATATATTTTCCCAGATTAGCATAGAAATTGGCACAAAAATCAGTCTGGGTCACAAGACATAAAAAACTTTTTTTAATAAATGTGGTTCCCAAGAGCAAAATCTGACAAGAACAGTGGGGCCTGAAGTGATCTCCATTTTTCATCAGTGCTCCATTCAAGCTGACCATAAAAAGCTCACAGTGGAAGTCTACAGGCTGTGCCAGGATCCTGCCTGCCTCGCAACACCACACAAAGAAGAGACACAGTGATGTTTCCGTATGGAGCGTGGCCATGGAGCGGCAAGATAATCAACCCCATGCCTGCCTGTGCAAGCCTGTGACTCCCTTCCATAGCCAAAAAAGCAGGATGTCACCACTTATCTGTGAGTGCCATGGTCATGAGATACATCTCAAGCCAAGTTTATTTAAATGGTCAAAAATCACAAGTTTCTCCCAGAGAGCGCTGCAAAGCATCAACACCTTCTGTCTATACTCCCTACTCAGAAAAAAACTACATAAAACAAACCTTTATCTGGAAACAAATGGGAGAAACCTCAGAAAGAGCAAAAAGGGAGGAAACCCTCTTCCATGACAGAGAGTATGCAAAACGTCCCATATGAACAAAGTACACAGATTTCAGTTTCAACATTGAGAAGCAGAAGTACCATATACAAAGTAGGAGAGCTTTTGAGTTTTGTATAAAACCGGTAGAAGTTGATGACATCTGAGACAATGTAATAAGACAATTATATGCCAGCAGTATACAGGTGAAACTAGAAAAATGAGAACATCATGCAAAAGTTAATTTATTTCAGTAATTCAACTTACAAGGTGAAACTAATATATTATATAGACTCATTACATGCAAAGTGAGATATTTCAAGACTTTATTTGATATAATTTCGATGATTATGACTTACAGCTTATGAAAACCCCAAATTCAAAATTTAAGAAAATTAGAATATTGTGAAAAGGTTCAGTATTGTAAGCTCAAAGTGTCACACTTTAATCAGCTAATTAATCCAAAACATCTGGACAAGGAGTGGACTGAGGCTGGAGTTACTGCATCAAGAGCGACCACACAAAGACGGGTCCTTCAAATGTCGTATTCCTCTTGTCAAGCCGCTTCTGAACAACAAACAATGTCAGAAGCGTCTTACTTGGGCTAAAGAAAAAAAGAGCTGGTCTGTTTCTCAGTGGTCCAAAGTCCTCTTTTCTGATGAGAGCAAATTTTGCATCTCATTTGGAAAC
>JAPMOB010246024.1:0-23015 GCA_029875015.1 Lepomis gibbosus
TTTGAAAATTAAACCATGTAAACCTGTTCTGGTACAACCCCTAATTAAGATTTTGAACCTGAAAATGAGCATAATACCACATCTTTAACGCAGCTGTCCTGGGCCGTCAACATCCCATGTCACTTAGTGATGTTCCAGTCAGGATGCTTTCAATTGCTCCTCTGTAAAAGTCAACAAGAATTTGCCGTGGGAATTTAGCCTTCTTAAGTTTCTTTAAGAAATAAAGCTATTTCTGAGCTTTCTTCACCAGCACAGAGATGTGTGTCTTTATCGCCCTTGTCCTAAAATCAGCTCCTTGCTTGCTGACATTGAGCAGTATGTTGTTATCCGTTTACCACTCTGAAGTCTCATCGTTATTCGAAATCCGGCCGCAGATGGTGGTGTCGTCCGCAAACTTCACAACAGAGGCCTCACCATGTCGGGGGTTGCAGTCGTGGGTGTACAGCATGAACAGGAGGGGGCTGAGCGCACAGCCCTGGGGGGCTCTGGTGTTGAGAACTAGAGTGGAGGAGGTGTGACCGCAGAAACATGGTGTGAAGTGTTACAGTAAATGAGGCAGGTGGTAATAAAGTCAGAGCCACACAGAATAGTTGAGCATTTGGAGGTGTCACACAAAGTATACGAGAAATATGTAGTATGATGATTTTTTTAGTTTTACATTAACTCTATCGTGGCACCTGTACAGACAGCGACTCTACTGCATCACAGCTGAAGTAAACACACAGACTGTTACGACTGATAGAAAAGACAATAGTCAGCATTAGCATACATTAAAAATGACGTGCAATTGAGTAAATGTGCAGTACTATTACAGACACAGATTATCTTGTGTAAGGGGATGCAACTATTGATTATTTTCAGTATTGATGAACCTGTTGTAGGTGTTTTAACTGAAAAAATGTGCTTTTATGATCAGTTATCAAAGTAGTTCCCGGTTAATTATCTGTCAGTTCAACTGATTAAATAATTGACCTATAGTTTCTGCTCTCCTTGTGTACCTTTACAAGCATTTGACCTTTCAGGCCGCGCTATGAGCTTGCTAGGCGACCTACTGTTTCTCTTCTGTCTCTTGCCAGTGGATAGGTGCTTGCCAGAGAGTAACAGGTTCTTCACTTGAGCATTAGTATTAACAGAATAGACCATCACTGGACTGCAGCTGCCGATGATGGACATGTAGTTGTTAGCTCCTGAAGAGCCGTGGCTCCTCCTGAGAGATTAGCTGGAAGTTTGAATCTTTGCAGGGTGCTGCTGTCGATGCATTTAGCTGGCACAAGTAGAAGTCACCTTGTGCAGAGGAAGGCTGTAGCACAGTAAAGCTGCACTATGGAATGATTATGCATCATCTACATACTGCTTGTGCCCAAATGGACACAAATGCACGCTCACATACATCCTCATTAAAGCCTTTTTCTCTATCATTAGTTCACACTGTATTTGCCCCTCTCTGCTCCTGTCACTGAGGGAACCTAATTGTGCTGAACCCTGTACTGCCCAAAAGCCACGTCCTCTATTCAGCACAACACTGGGTGAACCTGAGGGGCAGACTCTAACAAAACCCAAGTTTATTAACATTTTCTTGACAAAGCCACTTGCCCTGAATGGAAGGCCCAGACAGAGGTTACAGCAGGAAAGGGCAAGACTGAGTATGTGAGGATTCTGCAGATTTTCCATGTGCTTAAAGGTTGGAAACATTAAATGGTGGTGGGCAACTGTTCTTCTGCAGTCCCAAAAGCACCATCTCATGCCAGTCTCCTTTATTCTACAGAGAGCGTCATATCAATTCCTCCTCCTGTCACTTATCCCGGAGGGCTAACTTAAGGTGGCATAAAATTGATTCTGCTCATTCTCTATTTTCAAAGCTTACAGTCTTGACAGTCTAACCAGACAATCAATTGGCTTTCTTTTGCGCACTACTGAACATATTATGTGCTGTGCTGTAGCAGGCCGTTAATTATCTATTTGTTGCTTCTGTCTTTGATTTACGCTGCATTCTTACATGTATTAAAGAAACTCCAGTTTTAAATTATGTCACAGATGTTATTGAGAGCTGAGACAGGGTCACTTAAGAGCTTTCTGCCCTCGGTGGTAACAGCAATTAATTGAAGACAGATAATATCACCGACACTATAATGGCTTTTGTCTATTAGTGTAATGATGATCCTCAATGTATTCTCCAGTGTCAATTAACTAGACATGATCTCCTTAATATATGTGCACATAAATGCATCTTTTCATCTTAACGCCCAGCAGTAATTATGAGGAAATGATGTGTTTTTAAGAGATTAGTCAGTCATAACGTCATTAAACCCTCAAACAAAATACAAAAAGTCAATGTCCACTTTGAGTAAAGATAAGACAATTCATTATTTATGTTTAAATGCAGTTTTTTCTTTAATTTTTTATTGAAGTTAAAGAGCAGATAGATACAGTATGTTTTTTTTATTACTTTTCTTTGTTTTTAGTTACAATTAGGTTCATTTATTGTTAAACCAATTATTTTGTGTTAATTTTTTATGTGGATTACTGCAAGTCTGAATTAAGAGAATAGTTTGACATTTTGGGCAATATACTGATTTGCTGTCTTGCTGGGAGTTAGATGACAACAGTGGTACCGCTCTCATATCTGTGGGCTACAGGTTAGCTTAGCTTAGCATAAAGACTGGTAACAGCCAGCTAGCCCACCAGCTAAAGCTCACTAACATTTTATATCTTATTTGTTTAAGCCGTACAAAAAACTGAAGTATAAAAATGTTTTACAGGGAAGTTATGTGCCAGGTGCAGCAGCAGTTACCAGGCAACCAGCAGAAACTTCAGGAAATTACTGCTCTCAGGCCAAGAAAAAGTCCGCCATGTAACCCCACATTTTTTGTATGGCAATATGTTAATTTTGTGTGGAGTTTGATAGCTTTGCACAGAGCCATGTGTGTGTGGACCTATGGTGTGGACACACACATGGCTCTAGAGAATATGCTGAAGGGTTGGAGGAGGGGGCGAGCTGTAAAAAGTTACACACACACACACACACACACACACACACACACACATAAACACACTGCAGGTTGCTCATTAAGTGTGCTATAGGGAGTTGGTATGTGAACCTGCCTAGCGCTGCAGTGCTGTGCTGCAGATTGTGGAGGGAAGATGGGACAGTCATTGCCAGAGAAATGTTGTACACCAGGTGAAGCAGAAGACTGTGCTATTATAGTCTCCCTGTCAGAAAAGACTATATTAGGGAAGGCACATCACTTTTTAGTTTTTTTCCTCCCAGAGTCTGTGGCAGTTGATAACCTGTAGGTGGCCAGTGTCTTCTTCGGGGTCTTTTTCTTGCATGTTTTTCTCGTGTTTGCACTCTGATTGAGTTGTGAAGGGAGAGTCTTCCTGCCTTCTTTTACTCATTAGTGAATTAGAATCATGACAGACTAAATTCAGACTAAAGTCTGTGTTTCAGGCTTGGTATCTGGGTTTGGTGGCTGCCACCACTGATTCAGAAGCCAGAAGGTCACAGGTTTGTGAAGGATGTTGCAGAACATCAAGTGTACCATAGCACTGCAACAATTGATTAACAGAAAATAAATTGTTGTTGTAGTTATTTTTCAATCAAAAATGCCAAACATTTCTTGGTCCCAGCTTATCAAATGTCAGGATATGCTGCTTTGCTTTGTCCTTGATGATAAACTGAATATCTTTGAGTTTTAGACTAATGGTCGATTTGGTAACTATGTGTTATTCCAAATCAATTTTCTTAATTTCATGGCAGTAAATGTATTTCATAGCACAAGAGCGACCCACTGTCAATGTACCCTAAGGTGTACTTTGTGCCATGAAGTAAAGCATGAAAGATTTGAATGTCCTTGAACAACACACTGACTCTTGTTTGTCTAAGTGAAGGAGACAAATACAGCTGGGAAATTTGACATAACTTCCCCCCAAAAAATTTAACTCTGAGTAAAACACCCAAGGCTTGCTGCTGTGTAACTTCTCCCACCTGCTGTCGAGTGCATGTAAACACCTATGTCTTGTTTTGACAGTTTGTTTTAGTGAAAGGCTCTCACAGTGTACCCACAGCTATTCCCTGTGCCTCTGAGGTCATGGATTATTCATGGGAATATGGGGGGAAATGACGCAGTCCTATTGTGTGGCTCATATCCCAGCGAGCCTGACAGGGCTAGTTGCATCAGGTCAACAAAAGCTGTCACGCATCTAAAGTCCTTAATCGTGAATGATCACTAGTGATTGATGTTAGTGACTGCTAATAATACAGTTAAATAATCTGCACGCTTCTTGTGTTGCTGTTATTTGTTCATTAATTGAACACTGATTGTGTTACTTTCACTGGGTAGAAAACATGTCCATTACAGGCCTTTTAATTTACTTGCTACACCAAAGCAAAGAAAGATTTGACATCAACAATTGCAACTGTAAAAACAAGGACATGGGTCTAATAGAGCCAGCGCCCCCTTTTCAATTTCTAGGCTTTCTATTCTTCCCCCAGTGATAAGCCAGCTATATTTGCCTCTCTTCTCTGCCTATGAGAGACTGTCTGGTCGCCTTTTATTTGACACTATTTTACAGTTAGAGTTGGTTATAGCAGCAGGTACTGTTAGTTCTAAAGGAATAAAAAGGGTTTATTTTGACGGTGTTCACAAAGAGAGTCATACTAGTTGACAATACCCTCATCAGGTCTGATTACTGAATATGTGAAACAGATTTTATTAAATAAAATTAAACAATATCACGCTTACAGCAACAGTAATGCTGTACAAATACTGTAGTGATATCCTTAATTAACGTGCATGTTTCTAAGAATCTCACTTGCATCTTGTGACACTGTGTATTGGAGATTTGTTGCTGCATGCACCCTCTTTAGATCTAGTCTAAGCCTAGAGTTAGCAGTGACGAGGATCTCACTGTGCGCACAATATTTAATTTTGGGAAAGACGAAGGAGAATCATAAAAGCCAAAAACAGCTTCTTTTATGTGTGCTCTTGATGTAATGTTTTTGAAAAAGAAAAGTATGTGGGAGTGCTGCTTGGAAATGAACAAAAAAGGACAAAGAAACTGGTTCCCTTTGGTGGGCTTTACAAGCACAGACATCACTGGAGGTACCTCTTTAGTATATAACCCAGTACAAGTTCAGATCTGTCTGCCATATTAAAATTTAAAAACCTTTTATTGTTGTGGCTAGCTAGTCCAAAACAACAAACTTCTACTGTATAATAACCAAGTGCTGGTCTTGTATGTTGTATTTTACCGCAGGTACTTTCATTTATGGAATATTCAGTGTATTGTGTACTTTGAACCCAGAATCTGGACGCATAAATAAATGCGTAAATCATTTAAAAAAACACCATCTTTTTTCATACTGCACTTTGCTGTAGCTCCTCTTTTCGCCCTGTGTTGAATGCTTTGTTTTAGCTATGGAGTTGCACATGTGCAGTTCCTAGTTAAGGACTACTAGCCAATCAGAAGCAGAGAAGGGCGGGTCAGTGAGAAGCCAGTAAACATTTTTGGTTCAGCTGTACATGTTCCACTCATAGACAGCATATTAGTGGACAAGCCACCCCGCTGATTTGAATGGACAGCAGTGAAGCCAGTTTTGGACCAATGAAATACTACTACAGGGCTACTTCCTGGTGGCACCAACCTACTGCACATGATCGTGCAACATAACCGTGGTTTGATGACGTAGAACAGAAACAGGCTGGTGCAGAAACACCGTAATTCTTGTAGCTGCATAGCTGCACCAACAAAAAGTTTCATGGCTCAGAGTGTTTATCTGACTCAGATTGTCGCAAGAGTTTCAGAGTGGTGAGTTACTAATCTGTAAATGTATCTTTCATCCATAAAGTTTTAACTGAGCAACTTTATGTCGGTTGACTGCCTGGAGCGTAGTTAGTGTTTGGAAGGGAGACGAGGTGTGTGCTGCAGCTCAGTGTTTTTCTACCAGTGTTTTTGACGACGTGTCGGAGTAGCTTCTTGGCGAGCGTTATATGAGTTCCATTTAGGTTTCATCCCTGTGACGTCACCGGGAGGAAAGGGAAGCTGCTGGACTACAAACGAGCTGTTTTCAGGCAGTTCAGAGCAGAGTTTTCTGTGGGAGATGGGAACTTCCTTTGGGGTGGACTTTGGGCTTTTTCACTTTGCAAACCTATTACATGCACAAAAAAGGTGTATAACTCACAAAAGGAGACGGAAAAGCCAAAAAGGATAATACCACGTCTTTAATAAAAATAGGGTGTTCAGCATTTGGTATTTACACCCTGATTATGAAGCTTTCCAAAACAGTACCCTCTGATACTTTCTGCCTGCTTATCTCTGTACATGTTTCAGACACTTTGGGTGTACAAAGCACATGACAACACAGACCTTTGGTTTGCATTCTGTTTCATGCTTTGAGTTTTCTGTATTTAATTAAAACCAAAAATGTTGTTAAGGCCAACTGAAATGAAAATTAATTTTTGCTAAGAAATCAAATCTGCCTGCCTTCTATTTGACTTGAGTTGTGTTAAAGTTTTGTCAAAATTGTCAGTATCCACAATAAGAAATTATTGTTTTTTCTGCACCCCCTGAATCAGTATTTCCCAGAGTCCTTGAAGCATTTGTGTGCACGCACTTGTCACGGTGATCATCTGGGAAGCTGCTTGCTAAAGGCCAACTTTAAGTCTAACATTGTGACAGGAGGAATTGGAGGCTTTCACTCGCGTTACATCTGTGGGGGTATCTGTGCATTGCCGAACCACTGGTTGGCCGTCCTCCTTCACTGTCATTTCTTTGCAGAAGCTCTCTCAACAGGCTGTTTTTTTTCTTCATGGGTTGGCAGTTTGGCCAATGCAATACAATCCCCTTAAACTGTGCACTTTAAATCGCTAATAAATGGCTCCTTTTTATGTGTTTACCTGTCATTCTGTGCTGAGCGTAAAATCCTTTCAAACAGTTTTTTTTGCAGTGAAGAGTCTGGAGTCACATATAATACCTTGTCAAAGAAAATTTCTTCCCAAAGAAGAAGAGTACGGAGTCAAAGATGTAATGAATCAATTCTTTATACGTGGCCACAGAGAGGAAGACAGTGCAAACACAACAGTCAATGGTAAACTGCAAAACAAATGGCATACCACATCTGGGATATTAGCATACACTCAACGGCTCTTCCTGAGGTGACTAAAGGAAATGCAAATATATGTATATAACTCAAGATGTTTCTCACTGCCACCGTAGGATCAGCCATTTGTCTATTAAAATCTCACCCATATGCTTGCAGACGTTTATTGTAGACCAGGATCCTTTAATTAATAATCACTGTTTACCCACAATCTCTGTGACCAAGACTTATTTCCCAGAGTTAAATATAATGAAGAATATGGAACCTAAAATTTAAATGTACATTGCTATTTGGCACTTAATAAAATTTAAACAAAATTGATGCGTTTGCCGTACATACCAACATTACTTGTCCTTCAGTTGTTTTGCAGGACAAAATGACTCTGACATTTTATTTTCTTCAATACCAAAGCTATTGAGTGTAGACTGAGTTTACCTTGACAGAAATTGCCTCTATTCATTTGTGCTGCCGGCTTTTCCGTAAATTATTTTTTTTAGTTTTCTCCTTGTTTGCGGTACATACACACCTCTGCAATGTCTAATGTTTCTATTAAGCGGCTCAGTCAATTACAAGCTTGGGGGCACTGTCCTTCACTCACATTATACTGAACTTCACAGCTTTTAATCGTGATACAGAAAAAAAGTATATCGTATCCTCCAACACCACTTGTCCTCCAGTGGGGAAATATCCCACTTGTTCTGTCCCAATAGAAACTTCACTTGTCTTTTGCAATTTTTCACTTTATTTCTACTTTGGAAGTAAAAAAAAAGTGTCTCACTTGCCAGATGCATTTATAGATGAGTTGTTTTCTGGTGTAATTTTTTTATGCACAAAGTTACTGTTGAGTTCTGTCTTAAAACAACAAAAACAAGAAACCAGTGGAATTTGAATGTGCTGCCTCATGGTGCACCTGCTCTGTCAGGTTAGGTGAGGACACCTGCGTTTCCTCCGTCACTGCTTGCCTCAGTGCTGATGCCACTTGCTCTTGGTTATTACTCACACACAGAGCAGACCTCCACGCTCTACTGTACCGTGTGTGTGTGTGTGTGTGTGTGAGTGTGCGTGTGTGTGTGGTGGAAGCAAGAGATGGAGAGCTCTGCGGTGGCTGTTTGTGATTGACCTGATTATGGAAAACAGCCCCTGGCACTGCTCCTGGAGGGTGCAGGGATTGTGGCATCTTCATGAAAAATATTCCCGTGGTGCCGGCTTCTGTCACAAGACGCCTGTGGATAAAGCCCAGCAATGGCAGGGTGCCAAGAGAGATGCTGTAAAGAAGGAAAGAAAGGGATATTTATGACTAATAGGAGAAATTATGTAGAGTTCATGTCAGATTTATGGTAAATATTAGTGACGTCGATAGTAGTGGAAAATCAGGATTGTGTGGGATGTTAATTAGCAAGATAAATATTTCCCAATTTGCATCTCACACTGTGGTTGATCAACAGGTGGCAAAAAAAAGGAATTTTGAATCTTTACCAGATCTGATAACTTACAACAGAAGAGACCCAAAATCTTAGTACTTTTCACACCAGTACAAGCCATTTAAATAACTGTAATTTATGAAAGAGTGAAGGTTTCAAAGTGCCCTCAGTTTCACTTTTTGTGTTTTTCCATTGATTTACAAAATTATTTTGATTCTGCATTTTATAATAATAAAGATGTTATTTGCTTCTCCAGATAGATAGTATTGTGGCTTTAAGAATCACTGACAGAGGGATTTTGGATGGATGTGGACTGAAGAAGTGTCATGCACACCTGTAGATCTATATATGACTCGTTTCAGTCATGTTTGGCTCTTGGCACACTAAATCTGGAGATCTTACCCAGTCTAAAATATATAAATATATATATATATAACTGGTAAATAATACTGTAAAACGCAATGCTTTTCTTTGTATTGTTATCAGTATCGGGCCCACAATAGATGCAGCAAGCCAACCCTGCCCATAAACGCTGAATAATAATCCCTTCTACACATAATCCTAATTTCAATCTGACCATTGTAGAGGGAAAATGCAAACCTTATCCTTTAGTGTGGAGAGGCAACAAGTAACGAGCTGCAGAGAGGGGCACTGAGCCAAGAGAAGGATGGCCGCCAGGAAGTGTAGGAATGCACCATTAATCTGCTCTGCCATCCCTTAGACAAGAAAGTGTGGTCCAAGGAGATGCACTGACCACACAGGTTTAGACTCCCAAAGTGTTACTTTTGAATAATAGCAATGGGCTGGTGCAGTGTTGAGGTGTTTTGTTTTTGGTTGTAAATGGAGGTCGTGGACAGGCCGACAGATGTGGTTCAATTTTTCTTCTTTTTTTAAGTGACTGGAAGGTTTGCTGTAATTATGATGGTATCACACGGGTCAGCAGTTAAGATTATGCCATTATAATTATGCTGGATGCATATTCCATGTTGGTCTTGGAAGAGTGGACAAGCTCTTCATTTATGCAAAGATACTGAAGAGGTCTTGAGAGTTTACCAATCCCTGTCTGTATGTGCAAGTACAAACAAAATTGAGTGACTATAGTTTTTACACTTTAAAACAATCCAAAATAGTCTCTCCCCTTGAGAAGTAATTAGATACTTACTCATCTGGCAACACTTCATGGAAGTATTAAAGAAATAGTAGTGTGGTTTTGTGTTTGCCTTTCCCTTGAGGAAGGACATGTTTTGCATATATTTGGACTGAGGCTTGTTGGGTGATACACTGGAGGGGGAATTTCCCATGTCAGAAGGAAATCAATTATTCATTCAGTGGCATGGAGGGTTGAGCACCACCCTGACAGCTGCAGAAGTAGCTCTGAGATTAAGGACAAGTATGGAAGGATGTGTGTCTCATGTATATTCTGTTTCACCACACAAGCCAAACTGCGTTTGTCTTTCTGCCAAACAACCACTGGCAGCATTTAAAGCACATTTAATGCAGGCAATTACTGTTCTGTGTTACGCCAGTTATAATTGTTTACATAATTACAATGTCACGGTTTGGGTGTTTTCTGTTATTTGTGGTATTTTTTTGTGGTTTTGTTAAGAATTCCTTCTTATGTTCTTTCCCTGCCACTGTATGGTCTCCTCTCTGTGTTATGCATTCCTGTCTGCTTCCAGTGTTCTTGTTTTGTGTTACTTCCTGTCTTTGATTGTTGAACCTGTCTTGATTGAGCTCACCTGTGTCTCAATATCTTCTCTCTTCCTGTTTGTGTGTATATGGTGGTCTCTCTGTTGTTCGTTGCCAGTCCATTGTTTCTTTCTTGTTCTACACTGTGTATGGTATGCTGCTTTGTTTCTTGTCTTTGAATTATGCCTTATTTTCTGTCATGGATTATCGTGCTTTGTATTTTGGAT
Organism: Lepomis gibbosus; assembly: GCA_029875015.1. NCBI lineage: Eukaryota > Metazoa > Chordata > Actinopteri > Centrarchiformes > Centrarchidae > Lepomis > Lepomis gibbosus. The sequence continues at coordinate 10,437 of JAPMOB010246024.1, forward strand.
TTTCGACAGCAACCTGACCTTTAAGTTGTCACCCATAAAACTTGGCTTGTCTGTGTCTGCATTTGGGCCCCAAACCCCTGTTCTGTTGTGTACCTGGATAGCTACACATAGCAACAAATGAATGAGTTGAATGAATTTAGTATAAAAATATTGTCTAGCTTTAAGATATTACTCATAGCACATGGGAACCGGATCAGAAGTTGGTAGAAAATGACAGTGTTAAACAAAAGACATCCTGGTGTTTTGTGACATACCATGTTGGTTTGAATCCAGGCCGACACATCAAATACTAATTGGGATGGAATTTCTTGTGAGTGAGTCAACTCTTATTGAAGAAGAAAGTTTCAGGAAATGCAGGATGTCTCATTCATGACCCTAAACATGTGAAGCCATCCTACTTGACGTTAGACTCAAATGCACTAAGTCACATTGCGATCTGGAGGTCAAATGTATTGCATTCTAAGCAGAGACAGTCAGTCTGTACACATCTGATAATGCTGACATGCAACAAACAGATCATACAGTATCTCCTAGCCTCGGCTCTTACGCAACAGCCATTCCTATCGGTGCAGCTGTCTTGATTACTGACAGAGAGAGAGAGAGATTAATAAGAAGTACTGCCAAGGAGGCCATTCTGCTTCTAGATCTGCCATTGACTCCGAGCGTGACATGTATATGGCCCATACCTCACCTCTTACCCACATAACTCCACTAAGAAAAATGACAAAAAAAATTTAAAAATAAAGGCGTGTCTCAGCATTTCTGCAGTGATCCAATAAAAAGATACTGGCATTATCAGATATACAATCAAACTCTATCACTTTTTTCCAAATTTATGGAGATAATCTCTTTTCCATTAAAAATGCATTTCTCTGAACAACATTTATCATCAGATTGTGACCTGTGTCTCCAAAATCAAATATTTTCTGCAACAAACGCTCGTATTCAGCATCAGTGGGACAGTTAAACTTCTCTCACGCCCACATGGAGTTTTTGTTTGTTTTCCTATTCTCTCGTCATGAATTTTTCATCAGCCACTTGATGAGACATTTGATGTGTTTGCCTTATAAAGCACAGTAAGCAGTCCCTGGTTAGTGGATATTTTCAACTGTCCCACAGTGGCTTTTTGAATATAGGAGACAGGGTGTCTTAAGTTCCACTGCAACCCTGAACTTATCTAGACATTACCCAGAAAAGCTGTATGTGAGAATGCAAATGTCTGAATCAGCTGGCGCGTACATTAAACTGACTTCACCCCATCAGCTCCCTAGTACAAAGTCTGTGTAATGTCTGACCGAGCCCATGCCTGAATAGAGCAGGTCATTGTCCAGACAGTTCACAGCAAGCGAGTGGCTGTGTTGATTACGCTGAGCGGAGTGAATGTATGTCAGTATTCATAGCAGTTAAAACTAATTGGACAAAACTTACTGCTAGAAGGTCTGGTAAGCCACTTCTTTCTAACACCACACACCCAGATTTGCATTTTTAGACTTAGTAGTACCTTCAGCCCCAACCAACACTAACTCAAGTGACATATCTTAGGCAATTTATTATATTCAAAATGTCATTCGCTAGACACTTTCTCAACAGCTATTGGATGTATTGACATGACATTTTGTACAGACATTCTTGGTTCCCAGAGGATGAATCCTGATGACTTTGTTGATCCCCTGACTTTTCCTCTAGCTCCACCACAATGTTGACATTTTTGGTTTTTGGTAAAATATCTCTTACCATTGCAGTGAAATTTGGGCCGCACATTAATGGTTCCCACAGCATGAAATGTAATAACTTTGAAAATTGTACCTGATGATGTTGCTGAAAAGTCATGGATCAATTTGGCCAGTACTTAGGACAAATAGTTTATGATGAAACATCTGTCAAACTGTTGAGATTATCATCAGCCTCAGCTGTGTGTTGTGTTATGTTAGTATGAAATGTTAGCATACTAACATGCTAAGATGATGAATGTGTTAACATTGTCATTGTGAGCATGTTAGCATGCTTATGTCAGACTATAGCTCAAAGCTCTTAGTCTAGGTTTTATTTCTGTGTTGTTTTGTACAGGACAAGGATTTAATTCTGAGCTTGTTAAGTTTAAAAAACATGGATATTTACCAAGCAATTTTTTTAAAGCAGCAATTACACAGAACAGGTGAATCCAGCTCTAAATCATGAAATGAGATGCTGGAACTGCTTCATGATTTGTCAGCATGAGATGTGGATAGCTCGCTATTAAAATTGCTTAGGTCTGTCTACATTACCTCCATGTCATTTCAAGGTAATGTAAGGTATACCATGCTCCATGGAAAAATAAAGTCAGATGTAATGAATTTACGTAATAAGAGGAGCCAGATGTGGAGGGCAAAAAACATCTCATATCTGACCTTTCCTCCTAACCAATTAGGACTTAAGAAGCTGGAGAGAGGTCAACAGGTTGGCTATTATCTGATTGTGTTAAAAATATCCCTGACAAGATCTGGGGCAAGATTTAGGTCAAGAGAAAAAAGATCTCATTCTGACAAATGTGCTCTGTAGGTCAACAGGGCCAGGTGGATGTGGTGGAGGAAGTCGATTACTTTCTAGGCCTCCAGTGGCCACTCAGCAAGCGATCATACTGTGGATGTGTGTGTCTGTCTTTTCAGGTCAGTGTGTGTGTGTGTGTGGATATGTAGGTGTGTTCCTGTGTTTGTGTGTGACTTGTGGTTCTCAACAGTAAGAATTTGCACTGAAACCCAACCTCAGATGTGTCACACTAGCTGTCTGTAATGGCTGTGCGATAGCTATAAGCTGAAGTTTGTCTGGTGTCTGGGGAAAACCCTATTGATGAAAAGACCCCCCAGTCTTAGAGGCAAAGAATGGAAACCAATTTGTGGGACACATGACCCGACTATGGTGGGACCAAACGACCTCTCTAACAACAAAGAAAGGGCCTTCAGACCCTGCATCCTCTAATGCAAGGGGTGTCACCTATGATTAATTTGCAGAGAAACTGCACGACTGAGATGAATGACCTCAAAGCCAACATTTTTTAGACAGGAATAGCCATGTGTTTACAATATAGTGTGTAAAAATGTGTGTACTCATGGTCTGTGTACACTGCTGTATTGGTCTTTCTGTCCTCTTTTTACAAAAGTGATTTATGTTTAGTTAAGATGTTGGTATCTACAGTGTACCCCTCTGGAAGTTATTTTATACTTCACTGCCTTGAGATTGATACTTCACTAAAGAACGACAGCGTTTCCACTTTCTTAATCCTCTCTGGACAAAGGATGAAAACTTCAAGTCCCACATGCCGATATATTTCTGTTACAATGACATTGGACGTAGTTTCACCCAACATTAGTCACCTTTCAACACTAATGAATGCTTACCGAGTTATTGCAATGTCCCACTTTTAATTAACTGGCTTACACTAAACTTTAACATTTGCCATTATTTATTATTTGTTGTGTAAGAAATATATGTTAAGGGCCTTGAGAGAATAAACTACCCAACATGTTTTGCTATCTAGAGTTTTTTTCTGTCATACTGAATTTGCTGCATCGTTGTGATAAGACACGCTTTTGAATGTATGAAGATATGTTTTGCGGTCCCTCGTGCATTTGAGACAGATTTTGTGAGAATTAGATGAGCTGCAAATTGGTCGACAAAACAAGAAGCCATAGTGGGGAAAATAACTTTTTCACATTATTTTTAACTGTCTGTTGGCCTCGGGGATGTTTTTAATGGCCTTTCTGGTGCCTTTAGACAGTTGATTTGAATATGTTGCTGTACTGTTGGCACAGACAGAGGCATCATCTCACCAGAAAAAGAGAATGGGTATGTTGCATGATTGTTCAACAGTCAAGCAGGTTTTTGATGGCCATCTTTTTGTTATGCCATTAGCCAGTTTGTTTATGATCACTATCATTCATAGATACAAAGTTTAGGCTATATTAAACTTGTAATAACTGATTTTTGGGCTCCTTGGGCAGCACAAACATTCTGACATAACAAAACCATTTTAGGTTGTTATAGCAAACTTCTTACTAACCATTAGCATTCATTTGGAGGCCACCTTGCGAATCTGTCTGGTTTTGATCTCCACAAACTCCTCGGAAATTTTTAGGGAAAGTTAGCTGCTAAATGCTGCACTATATGGATGTAAACCTTATATGCTATTTGGTGCTGAGCACATAGCGCACAGTGGGTTTCTAGTGCTGTTTTGCTGAAAATAACTGCTGATGAGAGCAGTGAGAACCAAAACAGTAAAGTTGCGCGCCATAACACCACAACAATGAGGTTTTAAAAATATGCTAATACACTCTGCAGACCTGAATGGACTTGCAGAGCTGATTGAGATAAGTCTCTGTTCACCCGTTCATCATTACAAGCAACCCCTTTCACATGCAAGTAGTCCCATGATCCATTGTTACTGTAAAATTATTGATTATAAATGTAATGGCCCAATTGGCAATGTTATGATACAAACTCCGGAGAGCAGGTTGAAGATTCAGTTGTTCATTAGTACACAGGTAAAATTTAGACCTTAAATTGTAGCACCCCCATGTGTCCAATTCAGACCATAATTTCATTGTCTGTATGTCATAAAAATGTGCAAAGTTTCACATTTCTCAAATAAGTATCTTTACAACTGTATATGATTCAAATATCACAATTTATTACAAAAACTAGAACTTTTTGTAATCTCTCGGTGTTGCCATGCTTTAAGCATATAACAATACAGTATAAAATCTCAACCCAAAAGTAGGATAGTAAAAGCAAAGATCAGATGCTGACGCAGCATTTACAGAAGTTAAGACATGCTGTTACTGTACAGAGAACATTGCCATTGAAGTACAAACATCTGCAAAATGCGTCATTATCATCAACGAGCTGCATTTTACGATAAACTGTCTGATCCGACATCATTCAGAGTGTTACAAGGAAACACCTTTTGAGAATTAATTGACGCGAAAAATAAACACAGACACTCTGCAAATCATAATGAATGTGCTGAGATTTTTTTTTTCAACAGCCCAAAGGCACTCAGGCTCAAATGTTGGCAATAATTACGTCATTCTTTACACAAAATCACGTCAAGCAGGTGGTGGCAGAGAAAGAAGAGTGAGAGAGAGAAACAAACGTTGTCTATTTCATGACCTCCTTGAAGAACACATTCCTTTTTTAACGAAGTCCGCCATGTCCCTTTTTCACAGTGAAAATCCCTGGCAGTCGAGACAGAAAAGATGTTCTGAAGAACTCATTCATTTTGTTCAATTGCGTGACATCTGCTCGCTAAAAACTATATGACCTCCTACTGGACCTTTGATGCTGGCCTGTTGGTTTTCTGAGGGCCTCTGGGAGCATCCTCTGCTTTCTGTGGCTCATCAGCTGCTTTTTCATATGAAAGTAGGCCTGATGTGGTAGTCAGGCACCACAGGATGCCAAAGTGTCCATTTCCCCCCACATGGGAATCTGGTACAAATCTATCAAGTGTCCACAAATAATGTTTTCAAATATCTATAAGAAATCCAGATGCTATTCATAGAAATAATCGCCTCCTGCTCTTTCAAACTGGTTTACCGATGCTGTGACAGACAGAGTGGCTTGGACGAATGCACTGATCTCCTCTTCCCTGCAGTTCAGTTGAGCTGGCGACAAGCTTCAAATGTCCACTTCGAGGCACCTCCGTAAATATCAAGGCTCGTCTCCATCCATGCAAACACGTTGCCCACCTGCGCTTTGCTGCTGCACGTCGCTAGATTGTATATCTCCCCGACAGACAGTTTCCGATCCCAGATGTGAAAATTTGCCAGGTCTCCGACAAAAGCTTGTGTGGCGTCGAACCCTCCTCCGAGCATGTCCTGTGGTAAAGATAAATGGATTTAATCAAGGGTGATATGAGTTTGCGCCTCCTACTGCTTCATGGAAAGAACACAATTGTCTCTATGGATTATCTGGATTTTTTATTTATTTTTGACTGATTAAATTGGATGAGGGACGCACATCTTCAATCCACTGGGATTATTGATGAGTTCCAGTTAAAGACCTTATTAAAAAATGGAAAACTGATTGTTTTTTGAAGTCACAATGAAATGAAAAAATACTTTTCCACCTTGCTAATGCTAAGTTTCCTGTCTATTATATTGGACAAAGTGGTATGTTATTTCATGATGATCCCCATGCATTGTGTCTTTCCACAGCATCCTGCTGTGAAGAAAGAAGTGAAGATGCTCTCTGCATGTAGTTTCATGTGTGGCTTATAACAGAATGGGTTTCCTGGAACTGGGGGACATTTAAAAAAGCTCTTTACCTGCTCTTGGCCGAGGATCAACAGGCCCTGTGGTTTGATGGGATGATATGGAGCCAGATTCTCTCCACTCCCTCTCTTGACGCCATCTTGGAAAGCTTCCCAAACGCCATCCCGAGTGGTCCAGGTTACGCAGATATGATGCCACTTCCCATCGTTTATAAGGAAAGGCAGCTTTGCGACCTAGTATAAGAGAAGAAAAGACGTTAATGTTTTGCTGCAGTAAAATCGAAGTGATGCACTAGAACATTTCCACTGTTTTATAGACATGCCTTGTCATTTATCAGTATCTCCATGGGGTTGTTTCCCCACTCTATGAGGACCAGCTCGTTGGCTTGACCAGGAACTGCATAAGAGAAAGGTGTGCCCACTCCCGGGGACGCGTTGGACTTGAGCCACATGCACACGGTGAGGGCGTACATCTCTGGCAAACTCTTTTTCACTTTTGCGTACATGTAGTTGGTTCTCAGCGGGAATGTGAGCTGGAATTTATCCAGAGGCCTGTTTTCTCTTTGACCTGTGTAGAAGACATAGAAAATAGTTGGCTTCAGATACTTTGGAGAAGGCTGCATAAACACAGATGTATCAATGCACACAACCTTGAGGATTTAAATGAATCAAGCGTTACACAACAAATCCACAATCGCCACGCTCCAGATTTGCTTTAATCTCGCCATGATAAATCTATCATGGCGCGGTTAACCTTCATCTCGACATCCTCGTCTGCCACACCTCTCTGTCTTTTACTGCCACTCAAGTTTTTAAGCGGCACGGTATCGAATGTGTCCCAAACCAAACTGGTTTTGAAGTTCTCAGATGTCTCACAGAGGAAAATGGAGGGATGCGTGCTTGAAGCGGTTTAATCTGCATGAATTAGAGCAGGAAACTGCCCAATATACGGGGCTGCCGCAGATTTGTGCGGATAAGTAAAACATTAAATCGACTGCTGAGGTCATACAAGCTTATAATGCCAAACTGGATATGTAAAGAAGAGATTTTTTTTCCATTGTCCGGCCTCACTGCGATCTGGTTGCAGATCCCAACTTTCGATCTTTCCACCGTTAAATCCCTACCCAGCCCCCCTCCCCATTGCCGGTCCCCCATAACTATTTTGCGTGCATGCCTAAAATCTCCTCCCAACTACCTTTCTCCAGGTCGGTGATCCTCTGGTGTAGAGACGTGAGGGTGGACTCCACTCTCCCACGCTGCTCCGTCTCGTTCCGGAGTCCGGGCTTCCCTTCCTCGATGCTGTTCACTCGGGACAAGACCTGCTTCTCCAGGTCGTCGATTTTACTTTGGAGCAGGTCTTTGAGGCTGTTCGCCTGCACTGAGTTGTTACTCCTGCTGAATTGCTGTTAGGAGGAAAAGAAACATTGAGCTCATTGTAAAGAATGAGTTTGAGTGGGAAAAATTACAGATCGAACATTTCTCTATGGCCTATGGCTTATTTCAGTACAGCTGGACAAGGAACCTACTTTATATCTGGCAAGGTTTGCTTTTCTCTGATGGCACATTTATATTTAATACTTTTAATCAGAGACCTCAATCATATATTATTAGTAGTAGTAGCATTTATTGGCTAATAGTATTGTTATATTAGTCAACAAAAAAGGTTGTAATTTGGTCGACGTAGCTTTGCGCAGAGTCACCCAAAGTGTTGGAAATGTCCTCAGAAGCAGCAGCCTACCTCCAGATTTTCTAATCTCTGCTTCAGCGACTGTAAAGTCTGTGACAGTTGCGTCAAAGTGTCAGCGGGGCCCCTCGATACATCCCCCATGGTGTTTTTGGCCCCAGCTTCTTTTCTCCTGCCCCCGGGCCGCGCGTCCCCGGGCTCGGCGCCGCTCTGGCTCTCACACCGAGCCAACTTTGAGGTCAGTTCTCTGATGGTCTCTTTTTGGTTCATGATCGTCTCTTTCTGCTGCAAAACCGTCTCCCGCAGCTGCATAACAGTGGTCTTCAAGTCCTCTCCCGGCACGCTGTTCTGCAAGGTAGCGGCGCATATGTCCATATCCTTCGGTACGGAGGTGCAAATGAACTGTGTCTGTCCGCCAAAGTCTTGGGATGAACTTTCCAAAAACAGGCATGACAACAGAAAAAGTCTCCAACAGACTGCCTTCTTCGTGGCCTGCATGCCGGCGTTTGTGCTGGGCTGTGATTTGTTTTTGTTTTTTGGTTTGGTGAGCCGCAGTGGCTTTGCGCTCGTGTCCCCCTGTTGTTGTAATCCGTCTGTGGAAGGTCTGCCGTTTTTATACAGCGAGCCTGGTTCTGCGCAGAGCAGGTTCACTGCATCACGACCGGAGGGGAGGGAATCGCGCCCTGTTCCCTGTTTAATCGGCTCCTGAAGCAGCATCACATTCAGGAGATGAAACTGCTTCCCGGCTCCCACGTGTTAAATCTTTCATCACTTCGACTATTTGTCATTTCTCGCTGTGTTTTATTCATCTGGAAAACGCGCGTTTGTAGGCAGTGGAGAAGGGTTTGCTTGCGTGGCGGGGTGCCAAGAGAGCCAGCTGTGTTTGTTTGTTTTAGTGCAAACAGAAAACTCTCTCTCACACACACACACACACACACACACACACACATATAAATATATATATATACAAGGCTGATGCAGAAGTTGCAGCAATTTGTGGCCGGAAGAGTCCCCGCAGATTCGGCACCAAGGACAGCTCCAACCACATCACATTATCGCAGAGCGCAGAGGAGCGGCTGTAGATGCTGTTTTCTCTCTGTTTAGCTCAACCGCGAGTGTTCACTTTGTTTGAACACGAAGACGGCACTTCATAGTTTCCTTTGTCTTTGTCTCTCTGTGTTTTTCTCAGGTTTTGAGGTCGGACATGTTTATCTGATGATGAACTGTGTATTCAGTTCAGATTTTTCAGGTCAAATAAACACACCTTAGATCCAAAGTCCCTCTCTTGCAGTGCCGTTCTGCTCTCCACATCACTGCCATAATCAGCTCAATAATTCAGTTTCTAAAATGATAACCTGTCCCCAAGCAATTTCGCCCATCTATTATTCAGGAAGGACTATTTTATTATTTTTTTGTTGCCCACTCGTCTCTTATACACTCAATGTTGAAAATAAAATGAAAACACTTTGAATAAGTAATGAAAACACAACGCCTCTCAGATGTAAAACAATTTCTTTTGAAAGATGAACAGAGGGAGATGAGAGACAAAAGTCTGCGTGTGACCAAAGGATATTAAATGGGGGAGGTTAGATAGGTTGTTGTATAATTACTATCATCTATACCAGGTCTCCAAAGCTAAGTGGTTCATAGCTGCAGGTGCCTTTTTAGAGGCTAGATATTAACATTGAATGACCCATTAAATTGTTGTCAGGAGGACTTTATTTCAACACTACAAAAACTAAAAGAGCGTAATAAGAGCCGGAGTAATACACTGTATTACTGTACCAATAAAGTAGGTCTTCTTTATTAGTGGTGGGGAATGATTAAGCAACTATATTGTGCTTTTGACAGATTTAAACTAAACCATGGTCTCATACATTTCCTGTTACACATATCTTTAATGTTAAAGTTGTTTGATGTTTATGATTAGTCACTCACTGTAGGACAGCTTTTTGATTTTGAAAAGTCATTGCATGATGCTGTAATCTTAAAGCACATTAGGCAAAGTGAAGAGTCTTACGTAACATAACTTTGTATCATCAGCATTTAAGTGTTGTCTATGTTTTGTTTCTTGGAACTTCTCCTCTGGATTATTATCTGTTTTCATGATGCAACAACGTCTAAAAGGAATGAAACGGGGAGAGGTTTAGTGACTTTACGCTCCGTAATCCAGAGTTGATGGACTATTTTTGATATTATGAAAAGCAAAAAAAATAAGCTTATACAGGTGTGAGAGAAAGGCATTTCTTTTGAGCCTTTTTAGTGTGGCATGAAATCCATAAGAAAAAGTGGAGTGAAGCTGATGTAACTTGTTGGGAATTGTGTAACAGGCAGCTTATCTTGAGGTTTTCAGGAAAGGGATCAATGAAGTAATTCATAAAAATACAGGTCAAAGGCCAGCACCAAGAAGCCAAGCAGAAGCAACCAAACCTTTCTGGTGGAAAACCAAAAGAAGCATTCACAGAAAACCAAACACTGAAAGCAGAAACCCCAGCGCAGATGCAGAGTAATACTTTTAGCTGCATTGCTTTTGGGTAAAATATAACCAACAAAAAACCCCTGAAACTTTATTAGATGTTATGCAACATGGAGCAGTGCACTCTGGCCCTGTTAGAGCACCCTAACTTACAGAGCAAGAAATGTGAGTAAACAACTTTTCCCTCCTTATTACCCATCTGGTTAATTTGTGCTGGTTATATAATCATAATAGACCACAGTGCTTCTCATTTCATTGCAAAGGACATTCATTTGCCAACGTTGCTCAAATGTTGTAATTATTAATGAACTTTTGAGATTTTTGTTTGGATTGAGTTTATCCTGTTGTATGTCCTGTATAATAATCAGGCAGAAAGGACTAGACATCCTCTACCCTGTGGGACCAAAGAAGCATAGCAAAATGTCCAAAGTCTAGCACTCATTATGAATTCATTATTCAGTGCTTCCCACACAAACAAGTCTCAGAGCCATATGCTTAAAGAAAAAAACCTTCACTCCTCTGCACTCCTCAGAAACATACTGTACCTCTTCCCCATCACTGCCGCTCCTCCCTGCATTCCTCCCCTTCCTCTCCTCTCCTCCCACAGGCGTACAAATCCCTGCTCAAGTAGCCCCTCATCATTTAAGTGTTTATTTCGAATATATGTTAAAAAGAAACATTCAACAAGAGAATGTAATCAAATAAACAAATCAAAATGATCAAGTAACATAATAATAAATTAATACTAGTTATAGCCAAAGACATTTTTTGAAACTCTTGTCAGTTTCCTTACATATTTGAAAAGGAGTGGGACGAAGAAAAATACTTTTTAAAGCATACTGTTGATTTGTAGCCTTTCCAGTTTCTCAAATTAACATTTTCCTCTGGATGCCACAAGTTCACCCTGTAAGCATATTGAGTTATGCTGTGATTTGAAAAGAAAACCCTGTAACAGCTATTGAATGTATAATGTTGTTAGCCATGGTGTGCATGAAATAATAATAGGATTTGGATGAAATTATTATTTGTTGTTCAAGTCATTGTGCTAGACACGGCAGCAGAACAATCTGTGTCACTGGAGATACTAATCTCATACAAACAGCTGCCAGTAGCTCTTATCACAAAGCTACCCACTCTACTAGCTCGGTTCTGTCAGAGCTGGGCCGCTGTCCACCTGTTGTGGCAAACAGCATCTCCTTAATAATGCATTTGAACACAGTGGAAATGCATTCTCCAGCATCAGAGATCAATAGTTGTAATTTCACATGTTGGCATTTTGCCCTGACTTGCTTTTACTCCCAGTCTTCTTTCCCACCTTCTGCTGTAGTGTGGTTCGGGCTAGCGGAGGAGGGGAGGAGGGGGCACTTTTACTTGGAAATGATTTTACATTTGCAGCACCAAAGACCATTTTGGATATTTGACATTAGGGCGTGATATGGTGTGGTATTCGTGTAACATCTGAAATGTGTCCACATGCATTTCATATAAGAAAATCTCAAATACTGAAAGTTGCCATGAATATCAGATTCTTCACCTGTGTCCAAAAATCAATGCCTCATTCACTTATTCACTAATCCCTACATAATAAACATTAGTTTACGATGTAGTGAGTGTAGTGAGTAACTTCAGATTCCAGACACTTACTGTACGTGGATTATTGTTTATTATCACTGACACAAAGGTATCTTTTCGTATCCATTACAATTTTGTGAATTTTAGATTTTGTTCAGGCAGTTCTTGTATGGCTGTTATTGTCAATGTGACGGGAGTCAGCGAGGCTGTGCTATGATAAAACCTCCCTGACACCTTAAGAGACACACTGGCAACCAACACTATGAGTTCCCCTTCGAGGGAACTCGAACTGCGTCGGTTACGAAACTATGGGAACGCCTCTAGGCGTAGCAGGGCTGAATGTGAATGAAACTCCTCCAATCCTATTGGCTCTTAGTAAAACGGTAGAGTGTGACGGCATAACCGGAGGTGAATATAAGCACACCGGCACACAATACTCATTAGCTTTTTCTATTCAGCAGGCGCTCGTATGTTGTGTATGAAGAAGCTCAAGTCCTACAACGAAGCAGATTTAGAGCCCTGTATTTCAGCCCGAGCCCGACGGGCCCCGACTTATTTACGCCCCTAGGGCCGGGCTTCGGGCCAATTTTCACGTCATAGTTC